>VCKU01000054.1:0-107303 GCA_005876895.1 Drosophila azteca
TTGCCTGTCTCCATCCGACGGCCCGAACTGTTTTCATTCCGAAGACGGTGAGGTCATCTCGACCACAAGACTTCCGTCCATAACGGTACAATCTGTCATGGTTAGGTTAATAAATGCCATTCTGGCAGCCCGGTTGGCGTCATCAGTCAACTGGGATACGCGTCAGCGAGGGTTCCTACCACCGACGGATGGGCCGACAATACGACGATAGTCGACTTAATCTTAAGGGATCACCATAAACGATATAATCATGTTATATCGCCACATTGGATATAAGCAAAGCATTTGACTCGGTGTCTCATGCATCGGTTTTTAACACCTTAACCGCATATGTGCCCCCTAAAGAATTTGTCGATTACGTACAGAATTGGTACGAAGTCTGTGCACAACGCTCAATGGGAAGGCTGGAGATCAGACGAGTTCATCCCTGTTAGAGGTGTCAAACAGGGTGACCCACGTCTCCCATTATATTCAATATGATCATAGATCAACTTCAGATCCTTCCCCAAGGAGATTGGTGCCACTGTCGGAAATGCCATAACAAACGCTGCCGCGTTCGCAGATGATATTGTCCTATTTGCGGAAACTCGATTAGGGCTTCAACATTGCTAGACACGACTGTCAATTTTCTACCCTCAGTCGGGCTTACCCTTAATTCTGACAAATGCTTTACAGTTGGAAGCCCTGGCTGCTCAGGGCATACTGTGAGGGCGCTAGATATAAAGATGCCATTAGCCGCAGCAACAACAAGCCGATGTCGATGTTTTTCGTCAACCTGGAACCGGCCAGCAACACAAGGACGTGTATGCCATCAATCGGCTCTGTAGTTGCGTCGTTAAGTTAGAGCCCCCACTGAAGACGGGACATACTTCAGTGCTACAGATTCCAGGCTTCGGTCACTCGCAGAGATACTGCCGGCTCCCGCCCAGTGTGTCAAATGTGGTGGAGATCACTCTCATTTGAGTGCACAAAGGACAGAGAGACCCCCGCCTGCTGGTCCACTGCAAAGGAGCTCATGCCGCATCTTATAAAGGCTGCAAGGGCTACAAGAAAGCCAAGGATCAGCTCTCACCTAAGCCAAGACTATGCCCCAGGTCATAAGTAGCCCCACATCTACGTTTGTCCCAGGCACCTCCTTTGCTGATGCCCTCCGCGGACCCCACCTCCCAGCCACCACTGCAACAGCCCAATAACACCCCCACCACCCCATTCCAGACGAACTCCAGGATGATAGACTGGAAGCCATGATGGAGAAAATAATGGATCAATTTGCTGCCATGACTTAGCTGTTACGTCAATCATGGCCCAAAATGCAAATAAATCTCCATATAGTATTATGGAATGCGAACGGTCTGTGTAGAGCATACCAAAGTTGAACACTTCATAAAAACCCAACATGTTGACATCCTTCTTATCTCGGAACACACTTCACGGAACGATCATATTTCATCAACGGCTACGACGTCATCTTCACCACCATCCCAATGGTACAGCCCGAGGAGGTGCAGCCATCATCATCAAGTCCAGCATCAACTACATCGAGCTACCGGCATTTCAAGAGCATGGTCCAGTGCTCCAGAATCAGAGTCATCAGCCTGACAGGAGATATAACGATCGCTGCTGTCTACTGCCCTCCTAGGCATATTGTAAATGAACTAATGTTCCACAGCCTACTGGACAGCCTTGGCACTCGCTTTATAGCTGGAGGAGACTACAATGCCAAACACATCTGCTGGATCACGAATCACCAATCCCAAAGGAAGAGCTCTATACAGATGCATCACCGACAGCAACATGTCCTACCAATCATCTGGGGGAGCCCACATACTGACCCACTGACCCAAACAAAATTCTGACGTCTTAGACATATTTGTATCAAAAGGAATCCCAAGTCACAAAATCGTCACCAGTAACGTGCGTGAACTATGCTCTGACCACTGTGCTGTTAGGCTTCTACTTAACCTACCAGCCAGCACCAAATCCAAAGAAGCAGGCTGTTCAAAAGAAGCACGAACATCGAGCGCTACCATTACTGGTTGAAAACCATCTGGACTCGACGGCCGAGATCTCCACCGGCGAAGACCTGGATAATACTGTCGAACACCTCAATGCGAGTATCCACCAGGCTGTCGCCTATGCCACACCTCCCGCTAGGAGCTCCACGACAACAGCGGTCCTTACAGAGATATCCACTTATGGTCACCCGATGTAGCTGCATTGGTAGCTGAGAAGAGACGTCTCCGTCGCATGTGGCACAACTCAAGGAGCCCATTAGACAAGACCCTGTTCACAGAGCTGCAAAAACTCTCAAAGAGTTTCTGAACATCTTCGTAGGAAGTCACTCGAAACTTTCATAGAGAACGTCGGGCCTGGAGACTCCCAACACACCTATGGAGGCTGACCAAAGGCATCAAAAAGCCTGTCATAAGGAAGGAGCCCATCAAAGACTCCAATGGATCCTGGTGCCGTTCAAAACAATGAAAGGGCCGCAGCTTTGCAAACCATCTATAGGAAAACGTTCACTCCTTCAATAGATGCTCCCAACATGAGGCCCAAGAGACGGAAGAGTTTTTGCACGTCCATACCAAATGGCCCTCCCATCCATGAGGTGGAAACATACGAGTTAACTCTAGAGATCGATGTGCCAGCCATCAAAGCCCTGCCTCCGAATGGTATACAACTGCTCCTCAAAATCACAAATAAAAGCTTCCTGTTAGGACATTTCCCCCACCCAGTGGAAATGCGCCGAAACCATCCTATTACAAAAACCTGGGAAACCTGCAGCCAATCTCGCCTCATATCGTCCGATAAGCTTATTGGCGGTTCTCTCCAAAGTAGTCGAAAGACTACTTCTGCGTAGAGTCCGACCATAATGGAGGAGGCCGGTTTGATCCCTGATCACCAGTTTGGCTTCAGAGAATGCCATGGCACACCCGAACAATGCATAGGATCTCAGGGAGAATTCTTGAGGCTTTCGAGGAGAAGAAATATTGTGCTGGAGTATTTCTAGATGTGAAACAAGCATTCGACAAGGTCTGGCACACTGGCCTACTATACAAGATCAAAACTGCCCTTCCTGCCCCATTCTACATGCTGCTAAAATCATATCTTGAAAACAGGAGCTTCTATGTGAGATGCGGTGATGTAAACTCTGCCATCAAAGACGTAAGAGCCGGAGTGCCACAGGGAAGCGTTCTAGGCCCAGTGCTATACACCCTCTACATAGCCGACATGCCGATACTCAACGATCCCAACCTCCTAACTGCAACATACGCGGATGACACTGCCTTCATGGCAACCAACGAAGCGCCACAAGAGACTAGCAACCTACTACAAATGCAGCTAGACATCACAAGCACCTGGCTCGAAAGATGGAACGGTCAACACAGAAAAATGCGTCCAAACAACATTCACATTGAGGAGAGGTGACTGCCCAACTATCCTACTCGACGGAACCCCCATCCCCATCTGTGACTCAGCCAAATATCTGGGTCTAACTATGGACAGAAGGCTAACATGGAAGCAGCATCTGAAGACCAAAAGAGGCCAGCTCGACGCAAGGCTGAAAAAGTACCTATGGCTCATCGGGAGAAGGTCTACCCTTCGGCTAAATATTAAGCTGTTAATATACAAAGTCATAATGAAGCCAATGTGGACATATGGTATAATTGTAGAACTGAGCGTCTAAAAACCTCAACAAATTAGCCGCAACACCCAAAGCAATAAGCCATAAAGTACTTTCAATTAGTGGCAATAATTACATTATATATGGTACATCATGTGGCATGTAGCGCCCTTACCCCGTTCTGCTCTGTTGCAGCATAGAGCATATAAAAACCCATTAAATATTCACTTATATCAGTTCCAGGGTGCAGCCAAAGAAAGTTCTGTTCAGCCTCTGAGCAACAAGAGAGACGAGAGTTCATTATCCTTGGGTGCGAGACTGAAGGAGCTATGTAATTGCTTGTGGCCCAAGTAGCTGGTGGGCTGGTGGTTGGTTGGCTGGTTGGCTGGTGGCTGTGCTGTTAATTTAGCCAAGTCCATTTGAGTTGTACTCGTACATGGCCAACAATTAAGGCGGCACAGACAATTGCTATTTATTTGCCCAGGCTCTCTGTCTCTCTCTTTGAATCTGGGCTAATTGAATTGCATTCAAAGAGATGCACCTGGCTCTGGCTCGGGCTCCGTCTAAGGCTCTAACTCTGACTCTAAGGCCCGTTGGTCGGCCATGGATTCTAAGAATAAATTGCATTTACCAAGATTCTCTTCAGTGCGACTCCTTGAGGTCTTGCGGCACGTTGCAAATGAATAGCATTTGGTAGCATATGTTTCCTTTTGCCATGGCTTCGCTCTGGAGCTCTGAATGGGAGTGCAATCCGCATATGTTCGTCTCGATTGCCAAGCAAGTCAATTTGTCAACTGTAAATTGAGTCATGCCCTCGACTGCACTCGACTGCACTCGTTTGGGAATTTATCCACACTCTCTCGCCTCTGGGGCTGATGTGGATTCCCAACTAACCCACTAACCAACTAACAATTGCAGCCAAATTACAACCAGGCTCTGGCACACAGGATCCAAATGCGTTTTGACATGGAAGATGAGTTGGAAAGATGAGGCTGAGATCTGAGGTTTGGGGTGGCAATCTATTCAGGGTTTTCGCCTTGTGGTTTATGGTTTATTGCCTTTTGTTTTGTCACAAAAGTCATTTCATGCGCTTTGAGCTGCTTCCACCATTATCCATTCGCACATAAATTCCGAGATGGCAAATCGGGTATGAAATCATAAATTTATGCATATCAGGCAATTTATTTAAATTTTTGCCCGCTACCGACTTATGCTTTCCGCCATTCCAAGGGGGCCAGAAGTGGCCAAGACGTTGTGGTCTGATTGTTCTGACAAATGTGAATTTATTGTGATTTTTGTTTAAGGTTTAGTGTAATTTAATGCTTGACTTGAAGGATTTTATGGCGTGATGATTATGCTGATGGGTTCTTGAATTTAAAGGTGTGATTGGGGCTCCCCACATTGTAGTTCAACCCAATCTATTTCCCTGTTGTTTGCTTCACAAAAAATTTAATTAAATATAGGATTTCATATAAACAAAGAAATCTGGTTGGTTTATCTTGACGTCAACTTTCTTGAATCTATTTTGCCATGTTCCCAATATAAATGTTTGTGTGCTTTCTATTTTCTATACATAGATAAATCTTTGTGATATACTCGAATGTTTGTAGATGGGATATGCTCGAAAATATTTATAAAACCCAATGATGTGTGAACTATAAAAGAGAGCTGAGCAAGAAATACAGAACACAAAGTACAAGACAACGAACAAGCTAAAAAATTGTACTCAAAAAGATATAGTAAAAGAAACTGAAAGTTTCGACCTTCCAAGATCTGTGTTCATTGGGCAGTAAACACCCCCAGCAAAAAAGAAAAAGAAATACTATGTATATATTGTATATAGAGTGAAACACTTGTTCGAAACATATCAAAACATTGTCCACACTGGTGCTGTCATCCGTGGAACCGAACAACCGACTTGAGTAATCATATAGATATTATTTGGGTATATATATTTTTATTACATATTTGTTTTGGGCCCTCTCCGCTTCCTATACGTTGCTGCCGTTTCATGAATGGAATGCAAAGTGGGATACACTCGTAGGAGTGTGTGTTTGTATACTTTTTAAGTCAAAAATAAACAGTAAAAACAGGATGTACAAGTGACGTCAGCAGGCTGTTGATAATGACTTGAGGTCTCAGAGGAGGATGGACTTTATATATTATATATCAGATCAGAGGAAGCAGATGCATATCCCCTATGGGCTGGACACTGTTAATGGCTTCTCAATGTGTATATCCTAGAAATATTTTTAGACCAAAGAACTTTCGACTGAAATTGTCAGCCACAATGTTCTATATAGAATAGAAACAAATTGGTATAAACGTGAAAAGCATTTGCCTATTTTGCCAGTTTTTAATGGCATCATCAACATCAATCCATCATCTGCGTACATTTTGTGACCAGATTCAAGGTTAGATCTGTGCAATTTCCATATAAATAGGTTCCTCTTGAAATGCATTGACCCTTGTGTCCTTGGGATTTGGCTAATGATGAATGGAATAACAAAATCAAACTTATGTCGGAAAAGAGAGAGCTGGAGAGCTCTGCGGAGACTGAAATAAGATAATTTTCCAATTTTCTAGCCAGTAGAAAATTCTTTGTTCGTCTGGCATTCAATTTTAATGAAATTATAAACAAAGCCAAATACATTTTGGAAGGCATTGAGCGAAACGTAGGTATATAGCATCTCGGTTGGTTATGTATCCTCTCAGTCTTGCTCCGGACTCTTCTTTCTCTGCATTTGCGGGGTGGAACAATTAATTTTCAAGTTCATTTGCGTGGGCCGATTGTCGGCTGGGGAGAGCAGAGCCGAGCCGATCCGACCCTAGCCTGGCCATAGATACAGATACAGAACGCACACAGATCCTGCGAGAGGAGAGAGAGAGACACAGATATCTCGTGGATGTATGTGTACATACAATATTTATTTTTATATTCAGAGAAAATTCATTTGAAGGTGTCTGCTATATGTTAAGGTTAAACATATCTATATATACATACATACATATATGCCTATAGATTCGCTTGGAAACTATGTGTTAGTGCTCGGCATAGGGGGTAGGTATACATATGTGTGTGTGTGTGTGTATATCAGTATTGTATTTGAAACAGCATAATCGTAGAATGAGAGATAGAGATGGAGATACTAGAGAGAGCTTTTCAGGATTTATGTGTGGCAATAAAAAAAAATTATGCTGTTTTTACGAATCCCAAGTTGCAGAGAAACTAGAAATTTCAATTTAGAGTAAGGCTACGAAATAAGGGCATGCAAAGGTGTTTGATTCATCATTTAAATAGGGGAAATCATGTTGTATTACATCAAAAATTAAAATACTGCTTCCTGTATAAATCATCTTTCATGAATCTTTAATCATTCTGCAAGGCTAAGGTGGGGCGTGCCAAGTAAATCCGCACCTTAAATCCCACATCAAAACTTTCAGACATTTTCAAGAATTTTAAAAGTCTTTTTGGCGGCACATATAAACAAAATGCTCATAATCAGGGCTTTGCCAATAATTATTTTGGTTTTTTTTGTTTGCTATGACTCAAAATGTATATTTGTAGATGATTTTGTATTTGTGTTGTGTTCTTCTGTGTGGGGCAGAGCCGCAACAAATTGCTCATCCGCCGCATTGACATTGTAGAACTCTTACAATTTGCACTTTTTCGCCAGTTCAGTTTTGCGTTTCATTTCATTTGACAAAGCCATATACGATTGTCCTTCACATTGGTTTGGGGATTTCTGGGGGATTTATTAGAGAGCAAGTGGGAGAGTAATAAAATGTACATAAAT
Organism: Drosophila azteca; assembly: GCA_005876895.1. Lineage (NCBI taxonomy): Eukaryota > Metazoa > Arthropoda > Insecta > Diptera > Drosophilidae > Drosophila > Drosophila azteca. The sequence goes on from VCKU01000054.1 coordinate 7,423, forward strand.
TATTGTTGGAATTTCATTCAGTCAGCCCGTGTCGTGCCGTGCCGTGTCGCGTCGCGTCTGACTGTGACAGCTAAATATCTTTCACCCCCCAGATGTAATTTATAATTGAATTGTGTGTAATTTAGTTTTGGTTATGTATGTATGTTATATGCGGGGAATTTTACATGTATTCTGCATGTGCGCCCCACTAAATAATTTGCTTCATTTTTGACCTCATTTCTCAAGAGGCCACAGAGCGAAAATTTATTTTATTTACGAATATGAATATTTTTGTTCTGGGTATTCGCTTCGTTTGGAATAGGTACACGAGCATCTGCTGATTGCAGGAGGTGTAAAATTAAGTCGGAACGTGGCTCAAAACCTTATACATATGTCTTAAGATATCTCTATTAATAAGGCAAAGTATTAAGGCATGAAGAGGAGTGCGGTATAGAGCTCTGCTAAGCTTTCCTTACTGCTAAGCGACTCTGTGAAAGAGGTAGAGGAAGAGATTCTGCAAGCTGAGAAATACCATTATTCTATATGGAATTTGTGATACCACAGAATGATTATTTGTTGGGAAATATTTACTTATTCATTTATTAAATATATTATTTGAAATAAAAAGATGGAAAGTATATTCTATTTAAGAATTGAGATGGATGGTCTGTTAATTCATATTTTATTTAAATCAAAGTAATCCAGTAGCTTCTGGATACATAGATCAATGATTGATCCTACCATTGAAGTCTTGTTTAGCTATTTTATTTATTTCTAAGATTTCAAAATATTTCTATGACTCTTTTCACATTTTATTCATTTCTGTTGGACATAACATTACTCCTCATTACTCCTTCTACACCGCCCGCCGATCCAACTGCGACCTAATCCAATAATTCCAAAGCAAAGCGCTAAGGATCATCACAAATGCCCACTTCCTCACGACAAACAAGGAAATACATACCGAACTGGATATCCCATGGGTCGATCCTGAGATTTCCAAACTGACCGCAGCCTATCTGAAAACTTGCTGATTGTCCCCGGAAAGATTGCAAATTCGCTATACTACTGTCAAATAAAAAAAAATAAATAAAAATAAAAAAAACTACTCCCCGAGCTGGGAGTGGGTAATTTACGCGCTTGCTGCCTTCCTTAGATGTGGTAGCCGTTTCTCAGGCTCTCCCTCTCCGGAATCGAACCCTGATTCCCCGTTACCCGTTGCAACCATGGTAGTCCTAGATACTACCATCAAAAGTTGAAAGGGCAGACATTTGAAAGATCTGTCGTCGGTACAAGACCATACGATCTGCATGTTATCTAGAGTTCAACCAATGTAACGATCTTGCGATCGCTTGGTTTTAGCCTAATAAGAGCACACGTCCCATAAGGTCCGTGTTTTAATTGCATGTATTAGCTCTAGAATTACGACAGTTATCCAAGTAACTGTTAACGATCTAAGCAACCATAACTGATATAATGAGCCTTTTGCGGTTTCACTTTTAATTCGTGTGTACTTAGACATGCATGGCTTAATCTTTGAGACAAGCATATAACTACTGGCAGGATCAACCAGAATAATGTTTTTGTTTCGTGGGCATATGCACACATATGGAATTATCTGACAACTCACTATACTTTTGAATAAAAAAAAACAGTATAATAATACATAGTGTTTTTATCAACAGTTTTATGAGAATTTGTTATATATATATATATAATTTAATATTCAATTTTGACAATATATGGATGAGAGAATTATTATATTATTATTATTTTCTCATTTCCTTTACGATTTACAGCATTTTATTAAATATATATTTCCCATATATACAAATATTTACATTTTTTTCGTTCAAAAATTTCTTTTTTTTTTATTTTTTTATTTGCACTTAATTATATTATCACACGTGTATAGGCTTAAATCAATATAAAATTGTATTTAAACATTGTATTTTGACAACAAATTTAAAATAGATCCAATTTCGTAAACGTTTTTTGTGATATACATTAAATAAAACCAAACACATGAGTTCATGTGGAATGGATTTGATATATTGGCAATATTTGAAAAATAAGCATATAAATCTCTTTGATTATATGCTGGCACATTGGTGAAATGGTACTCATACAATAATTTATCATATAAGACCATTTCCGGATATTCACGATAATAATTCGATACCAAATTGATATAAATTAAAACGGGTTTACCGCTTCAATAATATCTTGGCTGGTTTCACTATATTATCTTCATTAAGATCAATGAGGATTTTACGCGAATGATGGCAATCTGTTGGCAGGACTCTCCCGATCACGAAAAGGTATGGCACGTCCAGATCGGTCCATAAATAGCCGAGATATAGTGCAATGAAAAATGCAAATGAAATTTGTGGTCAAACGGAGCAAAAACCAAGAAATTTCGGATCTGAGTAGCAGGCGAACAGAAATCGCAGAAGGTCGCTGGTTTTTTGCCCCCAAAAGTATGCTGCACTTTTTAATTTTAATTTTATTCTAGTTGGTTACTGGCACTCGCTTTATAGCTGGAGGAGTCTACAATGCCAAACACATCTGCTGGGGATCACGAATCACCAATCCCAAAGGAAGAGCTCTATACAGATGCATCACCGACAGCAACATGTCCTACCAATCATCTGGGGAGCCCACATACTGACCCACTGACCCAAACAAAATTCCTGACGTCTTAGACATATTTGTATCAAAAGGAATCCCAAGTCACAAAATCGTCACCAGTAACGTGCGTGAACTATGCTCTGACCACTGTGCTGTTAGGCTTCTACTTAACCTACCAGCCAGCACCAAATCCAAAAGAAGCAGGCTGTTCAAAAGAAGCACGAACATCGAGCGCTACCATTACTGGTTGGAAAACCATCTGGACTCGACGGCCGAGATCTCCACCGGCGAAGACCTGGATAATACTGTCGAACACCTCAATGCGAGTATCCACCAGGCTGTCGCCTATGCCACACCTCCCGCTAGGAGCTCCACGAACAACAGCGTCCCTTACAGAGATATCCACTTATGGTCACCCGATGTAGCTGCATTGGTAGCTGAGAAGAGACGTCTCCGTCGCATGTGGCACAACTCAAGGAGCCCATTAGACAAGACCCTGTTCAACAGAGCTGCAAAAACTCTCAAAGAGTTTCTGAACAGTCTTCGTAGGAAGTCACTCGAAACTTTCCTAGAGAACGTCGGGCCTGGAGACTCCCAACACAACCTATGGAGGCTGACCAAAGGCATCAAAAAGCCTGTCATAAGGAAGGAGCCCATCAAAGACTCCAATGGATCCTGGTGCCGTTCAAACAATGAAAGGGCCGCAGCTTTGCAAACCATCTATATGAAACGTTCACTCCTTTCAATAGATGCTCCCAACATGAGGCCCAAGAGACGGAAGAGTTTTTGCACGTCCATACCAAATGGCCCTCCCCATCCATGAGGTGGAAACATACGAGTTAACTCTAGAGATCGATGTGCCAGCCATCAAAGCCCTGCCTCCGAATGGTATACAACTGCTCCTCAAAATCACAAATAAAAGCTTCCTGTTAGGACATTTCCCCACCCAGTGGAAATGCGCCGAAACCATCCTATTACAAAAACCTGGGAAACCTGCAGCCAATCTCGCCTCATATCGTCCGATAAGCTTATTGGCGGTTCTCTCCAAAGTAGTCGAAAGACTACTTCTGCGTAGAGTCCGACCAATAATGGAGGAGGCCGGTTTGATCCCTGATCACCAGTTTGGCTTCAGAGAATGCCATGGCACACCCGAACAATGCCATAGGATCTCAGGGAGAATTCTTGAGGCTTTCGAGGAGAAGAAATATTGTGCTGGAGTATTTCTAGATGTGAAACAAGCATTCGACAAGGTCTGGCACACTGGCCTACTATACAAGATCAAAACTGCCCTTCCTGCCCCATTCTACATGCTGCTAAAATCATATCTTGAAAACAGGAGCTTCTATGTGAGATGCGGTGATGTAAACTCTGCCATCAAAGACGTAAGAGCCGGAGTGCCACAGGGAAGCGTTCTAGGCCCAGTGCTATACACCCTCTACATAGCCGACATGCCGATACTCAACGATCCCAACCTCCTAACTGCAACATACGCGGATGACACTGCCTTCATGGCAACCAACGAAGCGCCACAAGAGACTAGCAACCTCCTACAAATGCAGCTAGACATCACAAGCACCTGGCTCGAAAGATGGAACGGTCAACACAGAAAAATGCGTCCAAACAACATTCACATTGAGGAGAGGTGACTGCCCAACTATCCTACTCGACGGAACCCCCATCCCCATCTGTGACTCAGCCAAATATCTGGGTCTAACTATGGACAGAAGGCTAACATGGAAGCAGCATCTGAAGACCAAAAGAGGCCAGCTCGACGCAAGGCTGAAAAAGTACCTATGGCTCATCGGGAGAAGGTCTACCCTTCGGCTAAATATTAAGCTGTTAATATACAAAGTCATAATGAAGCCAATGTGGACATATGGTATAATTGTAGAACTGAGCGTCTAAAAACCTCAACAAATTAGCCGCAACACCCAAAGCAATAAGCCATAAAGTACTTTCAATTAGTGGCAATAATTACATTATATATGGTACATCATGTGGCATGTAGCGCCCTTACCCTGTTCTGCTCTGTTGCAGCATAGAGCATATAAAAACCCATTAAATCATTCACTTATATCAGTTCCAGGGTGCAGCCAAAGAAAGTTCTGTTCAGCCTCTGAGCAACAAGAGAGACGAGAGTTCATTATCCTTGGGTGCGAGACTGAAGGAGCTATGTAATTGCTTGTGGCCCAAGTAGCTGGTGGGCTGGTGGTTGGTTGGCTGGTTGGCTGGTGGCTGTGCTGTTAATTTAGCCAAGTCCATTTGAGTTGTACTCGTACATGGCCAACAATTAAGGCGGCACAGACAATTGCTATTTATTTGCCCAGGCTCTCTGTCTCTCTCTTTGAATCTGGGCTAATTGAATTGCATTCAAAGAGATGCACCTGGCTCTGGCTCGGGCTCCGTCTAAGGCTCTAACTCTGACTCTAAGGCCCGTTGGTCGGCCATGGATTCTAAGAATAAATTGCATTTACCAAGATTCTCTTCAGTGCGACTCCTTGAGGTCTTGCGGCACGTTGCAAATGAATAGCATTTGGTAGCATATGTTTCCTTTTGCCATGGCTTCGCTCTGGAGCTCTGAATGGGAGTGCAATCCGCATATGTTCGTCTCGATTGCCAAGCAAGTCAATTTGTCAACTGTAAATTGAGTCATGCCCTCGACTGCACTCGACTGCACTCGTTTGGGAATTTATCCACACTCTCTCGCCTCTGGGGCTGATGTGGATTCCCAACTAACCCACTAACCAACTAACAATTGCAGCCAAATTACAACCAGGCTCTGGCACACAGGATCCAAATGCGTTTTGACATGGAAGATGAGTTGGAAAGATGAGGCTGAGATCTGAGGTTTGGGGTGGCAATCTATTCAGGGTTTTCGCCTTGTGGTTTATGGTTTATTGCCTTTTGTTTTGTCACAAAAGTCATTTCATGCGCTTTGAGCTGCTTCCACCATTATCCATTCGCACATAAATTCCGAGATGGCAAATCGGGTATGAAATCATAAATTTATGCATATCAGGCAATTTATTTAAATTTTTGCCCGCTACCGACTTATGCTTTCCGCCATTCCAAGGGGGCCAGAAGTGGACAAGACGTTGTGGTCTGATTGTTCTGACAAATGTGAATTTATTGTGATTTTTGTTTAAGGTTTAGTGTAATTTAATGCTTGACTTGAAGGATTTTATGGCGTGATGATTATGCTGATGGGTTCTTGAATTTAAAGGTGTGATTGGGGCTCCCCACATTGTAGTTCAACCAAATCTATTTCCCTGTTGTTTTGCTTCACAAAAAATTTAATTAAATATAGGATTTCATATAAACAAAGAAATCTGGTTGGTTTATCTTGACGTCAACTTTCTTGAATCTATTTTGCCATGTTCCCAATATAAATGTTTTGTGTGCTTTTTATTTTCTATACATAGATAAATCTTTGTGATATACTCGAATGTTTGTAGATGGGATATGCTCGAAAATATTTATAAAACCCAATGATGTGTGAACTATAAAAGAGAGCTGAGCAAGAAATACAGAACACAAAGTACAAGACAACGAACAAGCTAAAAAATTGTACTCAAAAAGATATAGTAAAAGAAACTGAAAGTTTCGACCTTCCAAGATCTGTGTTCATTGGGCAGTAAACACCCCCAGCAAAAAAGAAAAAGAAATACTATGTATATATTGTATATAGAGTGAAACACTTGTTCGAAACATATCAAAACATTGTCCACACTGGTGCTGTCATCCGTGGAACCGAACAACCGACTTGAGTAATCATATAGATATTATTTGGGTATATATATTTTTATTACATATTTGTTTTGGGCCCTCTCCGCTTCCTATACGTTGCTGCCGTTTCATGAATGGAATGCAAAGTGGGATACACTCGTAGGAGTGTGTGTTTGTATACTTTTTAAGTCAAAAATAAACAGTAAAAACAGGATGTACAAGTGACGTCAGCAGGCTGTTGATAATGACTTGAGGTCTCAGAGGAGGATGGACTTTATATATTATATATCAGATCAGAGGAAGCAGATGCATATCCCCTATGGGCTGGACACTGTTAATGGCTTCTCAATGTGTATATCCTAGAAATATTTTTAGACCAAAGAACTTTCGACTGAAATTGTCAGCCACAATGTTCTATATAGAATAGAAACAAATTGGTATAAACGTGAAAAGCATTTGCCTATTTTGCCAGTTTTTAATGGCATCATCAACATCAATCCATCATCTGCGTACATTTTGTGACCAGATTCAAGGTTAGATCTGTGCAATTTCCATATAAATAGGTTCCTCTTGAAATGCATTGACCCTTGTGTCCTTGGGATTTGGCTAATGATGAATGGAATAACAAAATCAAACTTATGTCGGAAAAGAGAGAGCTGGAGAGCTCTGCGGAGACTGAAATAAGATAATTTTCCAATTTTCTAGCCAGTAGAAAATTCTTTGTTCGTCTGGCATTCAATTTTAATGAAATTATAAACAAAGCCAAATACATTTTGGAAGGCATTGAGCGAAACGTAGGTATATAGCATCTCGGTTGGTTATGTATCCTCTCAGTCTTGCTCCGGACTCTTCTTTCTCTGCATTTGCGGGGTGGAACAATTAATTTTCAAGTTCATTTGCGTGGGCCGATTGTCGGCTGGGGAGAGCAGAGCCGAGCCGATCCGACCCTAGCCTGGCCATAGATACAGATACAGAACGCACACAGATCCTGCGAGAGGAGAGAGAGAGACACAGATATCTCGTGGATGTATGTGTACATACAATATTTATTTTTATATTCAGAGAAAATTCATTTGAAGGTGTCTGCTATATGTTAAGGTTAAACATATCTATATATACATACATACATATATGCCTATAGATTCGCTTGGAAACTATGTGTTAGTGCTCGGCATAGGGGGTAGGTATACATATGTGTGTGTGTGTGTGTATATCAGTATTGTATTTGAAACAGCATAATCGTAGAATGAGAGATAGAGATGGAGATACTAGAGAGAGCTTTTCAGGATTTATGTGTGGCAATAAAAAAAAAATTATGCTGTTTTTACGAGTCCCAAGTTGCAGAGAAACTAGAAATTTCAATTTAGAGTAAGGCTACGAAATAAGGGCATGCAAAGGTGTTTGATTCATCATTTAAATAGGGGAAATCATGTTGTATTACATCAAAAATTAAAATACTGCTTCCTGTATAAATCATCTTTCATGAATCTTTAATCATTCTGCAAGGCTAAGGTGGGGCGTGCCAAGTAAATCCGCACCTTAAATCCCACATCAAAACTTTCAGACATTTTCAAGAATTTTAAAAGTCTTTTTGGCGGCACATATAAACAAAATGCTCATAATCAGGGCTTTGCCAATAATTATTTTGGTTTTTTTTGTTTGCTATGACTCAAAATGTATATTTGTAGATGATTTTGTATTTGTGTTGTGTTCTTCTGTGTGGGGCAGAGCCGCAACAAATTGCTCATCCGCCGCATTGACATTGTAGAACTCTTACAATTTGCACTTTTTCGCCAGTTCAGTTTTGCGTTTCATTTCATTTGACAAAGCCATATACGATTGTCCTTCACATTGGTTTGGGGATTTCTGGGGGATTTATTAGAGAGCAAGTGGGAGAGTAATAAAATGTACATAAATTATTGTTGGAATTTCATTCAGTCAGCCCGTGTCGTGCCGTGCCGTGTCGCGTCGCGTCTGACTGTGACAGCTAAATATCTTTCACCCCCCAGATGTAATTTATAATTGAATTGTGTGTAATTTAGTTTTGGTTATGTATGTATGTTATATGCGGGGAATTTTACATGTATTCTGCAAGTGCGCCCCACTAAATAATTTGCTTAATTTTTGACCTCATTTCTCAAGAGGCCACAGAGCGAAAATTTATTTTATTTACGAATATGAATATTTTTGTTCTGGGTATTCGCTTCGTTTGGAATAGGTACACGAGCATCTGCTGATTGCAGGAGGTGTAAAATTAAGTCGGAACGTGGCTCAAAACCTTATACATATGTCTTAAGATATCTCTATTAATAAGGCAAAGTATTAAGGCATGAAGAGGAGTGCGGTATAGAGCTCTGCTAAGCTTTCCTTACTGCTAAGCGACTCTGTGAAAGAGGTAGAGGAAGAGATTCTGCAAGCTGAGAAATACCATTATTCTATATGGAATTTGTGATACCACAGAATGATTATTTGTTGGGAAATATTTACTTATTCATTTATTAAATATATTATTTGAAATAAAAAGATGGAAAGTATATTCTATTTAAGAATTGAGATGGATGGTCTGTTAATTCATATTTTATTTAAATCAAAGTAATCCAGTAGCTTCTGGATACATAGATCAATGATTGATCCTACCATTGAAGTCTTGTTTAGCTATTTTATTTATTTCTAAGATTTCAAAATATTTCTATGACTCTTTTCACATTTTATTCATTTCTGTTGGACATAACATTACTCCTCATTACTCCTTCTACACCGCCCGCCGATCCAACTGCGACCTAATCCAATAATTCCAAAGCAAAGCGCTAAGGATCATCACAAATGCCCACTTCCTCACGACAAACAAGGAAATACATACCGAACTGGATATCCCATGGGTCGATCCTGAGATTTCCAAACTGACCGCAGCCTATCTGAAAACTTGCTGATTGTCCCCGGAAAGATTGCAAATTCGCTATACTACTGTCAAATAAAAAAAAATAAATAAAAATAAAAAAAACTACTCCCCGAGCTGGGAGTGGGTAATTTACGCGCTTGCTGCCTTCCTTAGATGTGGTAGCCGTTTCTCAGGCTCTCCCTCTCCGGAATCGAACCCTGATTCCCCGTTACCCGTTGCAACCATGGTAGTCCTAGATACTACCATCAAAAGTTGAAAGGGCAGACATTTGAAAGATCTGTCGTCGGTACAAGACCATACGATCTGCATGTTATCTAGAGTTCAACCAATGTAACGATCTTGCGATCGCTTGGTTTTAGCCTAATAAAAGCACACGTCCCATAAGGTCCGTGTTTTAATTGCATGTATTAGCTCTAGAATTACGACAGTTATCCAAGTAACTGTTAACGATCTAAGCAACCATAACTGATATAATGAGCCTTTTGCGGTTTCACTTTTAATTCGTGTGTACTTAGACATGCATGGCTTAATCTTTGAGACAAGCATATAACTACTGGCAGGATCAACCAGAATAATGTTTTTGTTTCGTGGGCATATGCACACATATGGAATTATCTGACAACTCACTATACTTTTGAATAAAAAAAAACAGTATAATAATACATAGTGTTTTTATCAACAGTTTTATGAGAATTTGTTATATATATATATATATAATTTAATATTCAATTTTGACAATATATGGATGAGAGAATTATTATATTATTATTATTTTCTCATTTCCTTTACGATTTACAGCATTTTATTAAATATATATTTCCCATATACAAATATTTACATTTTTTTCGTTCAAAAATTTCTTTTTATTTGCACTTAATTATATTATCACACGTGTATAGGCTTAAATCAATATAAAATTGTATTTAAACATTGTATTTTGACAACAAATTTAAAATAGATCCAATTTCGTAAACGTTTTTTGTGATATACATTAAATAAAACCAAACACATGAGTTCATGTGGAATGGATTTGATATATTGGCAATATTTGAAAAATAAGCATATAAATCTCTTTGATTATATGCTGGCACATTGGTGAAATGGTACTCATACAATAATTTATCATATAAGACCATTTCCGGATATTCACGATAATAATTCGATACCAAATTGATATAAATTAAAACGGGTTTACCGCTTCAATAATATCTTGGCTGGTTTCACTATATTATCTTCATTAAGATCAATGAGGATTTTACGCGAATGATGGCAATCTGTTGGCAGGACTCTCCCGATCACGAAAAGGTATGGCACGTCCAGATCGGTCCATAAATAGCCGAGATATAGTGCAATGAAAAATGCAAATGAAATTTGTGGTCAAACGGAGCAAAAACCAAGAAATTTCGGATCTGAGTAGCAGGCGAACAGAAATCGCAGAAGGTCGCTGGTTTTTTGCCCCCAAAAGTATGCTGCACTTTTTAATTTTAATTTTATTCTAGTTGGTTACTGCTGATTTCCTTTTGCCTGGTATCCCAGATCTGAATTTCTCGTTTTTTCCATTTGAGCTACCGCAAGTTGAAAGTTGTTGTTGTACAACAACAACCATTTGTTGTACAACAAATCGACCACAACAACAATGCATATTTTGTTTTGTTGTTTTATCCATTATTTGTGGGCCGATCTGGGCGTGCGACATTACATCATTGAAAATGTCAAAAATCGGCCTCATTTTCGAAGTCGACTTTTTGATGCCAATCGATAGTCTGGATCCTTGCGTTCCTGGGAAAGTAGGGCCTTCGCCGATCTGACGCTTTTTGACCTAATAACCACCCGCTACAACCATTTTTTTTGGCATAATCTCCAATTTTAAACATTGAGAACTTGAATGTATTTTCATTTCACAGATGACTTGATGGCTCTTTTTCGATTATATTAACTGATTGTTGTCACCGCAAACCTATTTGATGAGACACATTTTACCTTTGCTTTCAGGCTGAAGACAGCTAATGCCTCAACGGATCTCTCGAAGCTATCGTCGATTGATTCCCTCGACCTTCGTCCGTCGACTTCGAAGGCAGCCAGGGAACTCTCCGAGAACAACACCTCAAAGCTGATTGGGTATTTTTCTGTGCCGAAGGTCCCCGCAAACCTATTTGATGAGACAAATTTTACCTTTGCTTTCTGGCTGAAGACAGCTAATGCCTCAACGGATCTCTCGAAGCTATCGTCAATTGATTCCCTCGACCTTTATCCGTCGACTACAAAGGCTGCCAGGGAACTCTCCGCGAACACCTCAGGGCTTAAGGGGTACCGTTCTCTGCCGAATGTTACCGAAAACCTATTGGATGACGAAACTATTTCCTTTGCCTTCAGGCTGAAGACAGCTACTGCCTCAACGGATCTCTCGAAGCTTTCGTCAATTGATTCCCTCGACCTTCGTCCGTCGACTTCGAAGGCAGCCAGGGAACTCTCCGAGAACAACACCTCAAAGCTCATAGGGTATTTTTCTGTGCCGAAGGTCACCGCAAACCTATTTGATGAGAAGATAGCTAATGGCTTAATGAACCTCTCGAGGCCGTCGACGCATGATCTATTGGATCTGCGTCCTTCGACTTTAAAGTACCGAAGATCGCCCAACTGTAGGCCAGAAGGCCCAGTTGTACATCAATCCGTAAAAATTTTCAAAAACTCAAAAAAAAAAACAAATTTTAATTTTGGGAATTTTTTAAAAATATTTTAAAAACTGAAATCTGAAACCAAACCGGAGCCTAAACCTAAACTATACAAAATTTTTGTTCTGTTCTAGTCGGAGTGTAAGGAGCAACTGAAAATATTAAGCAATAGAAAATATAACTGTTCGGGGCAGATCCTCATCGAATAGCGGCTGGCCAAATAGCAGCTAGTTATTGGCCTTCATCCGCATATTTACATTTCTATATATTTATACATGCATACATATTATGTTAATTCTTGCGCTTGCTTGACCTACTAAACGCTCTCTCAAAGCCCGCTCTGCTCTTTATCTATGTTCAGAGCAGCCGCAAACTTCTGCAGCGCACTGTGGAGAGCGCTCCGCGCCCGACTCACTCTCTCGCGCTCGTGCATACGGCACCCAGGAAAGCCGCCCGGAGCTTGGGCGGCCACTAGCTTGAGCGGGAGTTAGGCAGTTACGCTCTCACCCCCATGCCGATCGTACGCTGTCTCGCGCAGAATACATTCGCGTTCGATCACGTATATACACGTAGAATACATAATACATACATACCCAAATACATAATCGGCATTGAAATATATACATTACGAGAAATAAACTTAAGTGAACAGAGTGAAACACATAGACGTGCTGGTTTTTCATTTAACGGCTGTGCTACCTCGCTGATCCGCCCCCTACAAACATTGGTCCTTCGAGCCGGATCTTCACCAAGAAGGAGAAGCGCACCCCAGCAAGCATAGGCGGATCACTCTACCAGGAGGACCAAGATAAGTAAATATGACTCATCCAACATCAGCATAAGTGCCGTGATCTTGTTTTTTCCGTCCAAGTGCAAGCGGCTATTCTGTCCGTTCTCCGATCTTCCGTTCCTTCTAACTCGGTACATCCGTACACACAATCCCCAGATTTAACTGCATATTCTTGCCGGCACTTGTCCATGTATACATGTACATATACACATATATTGGCTGCATATTCTTGCGTACATATATGTATGTACTAATCCGCAATTAAACGCACCACACATACATATGTACCGACCGCATACCCGTGCGCATTATATATGGATCTGTATCCGAAACATATATATATAACACTGCATATTCTTGCACCCATATGTCCCATCCGCATATCCTTGCGCATCATATATATATATATATATATATATCCGAAATATATATACCTTAAACTGCATATTCTTGCGAAAATATATTCAAACATACATATTTTACCAATCTACATCCGCATCCCAGTATATATGTATAAACCATCTATCCGAATCAACACTTATTTTTTCCGTATCCGCATACATACCTATTAGCTGCATATTCTTGCGGCTGTATATCCCCACAGCTCCCCGCACCTACATCCATACATACAAGCAGCAATAGCGGTGCTCGCTTTTGCTCGTTTTTGCGTTCGCCTCTCCACCGTTGCGCGCGTTGTTTTCGTTGGGAGAGCAGATTATCGGTGCCGCTCTTGCGCATAACGGAGCGCCAAGTGACGCGCTACCCTGTATTTTGAGGGTGTATTGTTTTCGGTGGTGGCTTGTCCAGTGACGCGCTACCCTACTTTCGGCGGGTATATTGTTTTTGGGTATCACTTGCCACCGACTCCCAATATTAGTGCCTGATCGCCGTAGTATCCCCAAGCGCCTCCGATTTGGCAACCGATTGTTACCACAGGGTTCTCGGCCCCCTTTTCTTTCGTGTCCATCCGTCCGACGCTTCCGCTTCCGTGTCGTTGTTCTCAGCGGGTGAGGTCAGACCATGCCCACTGGTGACGAGGACAGAAAAAAACTTTTGCCAGTGCCCGCTCCAGGTAGTAGGACAACACGCAGTCGTTCCGCTCCAGGAACACCTACCTCGGTGACTAAACCGATAAGGTTCCCCGCTACGCCTAAACCGAGGACGAGTTCCGCGGCAAAGAGCAAATCGGTCCTGTTCCCTTCACCAGTCACGCTAAAGGTGCCAGTTCTTCCACCTACCAGCCCCATCATGTCTCACACAGCACTCAGCGCCGCACGTGCGAAATTGGTGGCAGCCATTGGCAGGCTGACCTGTTTACAGGATCGATTTACTGCTTCCGCTACCAGCACACCACCCCCCGCTATCGCTCAGACTCGTAAAGACCAAGCACGGAGCATGTGGGCGAAGGTAGATGCGGAGTTCGAGGTCTGCTCTATAGCGGCGATTGACGAGGATCCGGACACCCAACAAGAGATCCAAGCCCTGTATGGCAGGTGCTATGACGACTATGAACGGTGCCTAGGTGACCTTACGGTCCAATCGGCCAGCCCAGTAGTCCGTCCTTCTCCCCAGCCGGACTCCCACGGCGGTTGTCGACTGCCACCCTGTGACATAGAAGTTTTCTCTGGGGATTACGTCCGTTGGCCTACCTTCCGGGATCTGTTTACCGCGATCTACATCCAAAATCCCAGGCTGTCTCCGGTGGAGAAGCTGTACTACCTCGCCACTAAGACCAGTGGCGATCCAAAGGCCATCGTTGAGAAATCCCCGCTGACCAACGACGGCTTTGAGGTGGCATGGGATGCCCTTCGTGATCGATATGAGAACCGACGGCTTCTGGTGACCAACCAGATTCACCTTCTCCTCTCTTTGTCTCACATCGGATCCGATTCGAGTCGTGCTCTGAAAGAGCTCCAAAGTACGATCCAGGGGGTTCTAACCGCACTCGCCCACTCCAAGGTCTCCACTGAAAATTGGGATAGCTTGCTCGTGACCATTTGCGCTTCAAAGTTGCCGAGATTAACCCGCGCCTTGTGGGAAGAGTCCATAACCGACAAGAAGGAAATGCCGTCATGGAAGGAAATGGACTCCTTCCTCAGTCAGCGGTATCTGACGCTAGAGGCGATCGAGAGCCACCCTTCCAATCCACATAGTTCGAAAGGCGATCCGAATCCGCCACCTACTAAAAATAACCCGTTCCGGTCCCAAGGGAGTCCTGTTCCTAGGAGGATTCACTCGTTTGAGACAACAGTGAATCCGCAGAAGAGGACATGTGATCTCTGCGCCACAGAGCATCATCCAATCCGTGATTGTCCTCGCTTCCTCCACATGACCGTTGATGCTCGTTCCAGCTATATTAAACAGAAACAGCTATGCCTGAACTGCTTCGCACGAGGACATCAGATCCGAGAATGCCAAAGCGCCCACAACTGCGTCACTAGTGGGGAACGGCACCACACGTTGCTGCACCGTGGCAACCCAAGTTCCAGCGAGCCGACTTCCACATCCGTACAACATCCGAGCTCTTCCGAATCCTTGTCTAACGTTCAGGCTTATTTCGCTTCCGGAACAAGTGCGGTTCTTTTGAGCACGGCCATGATTAATATTTGCCATCTGGGGACCAATTTTCGCGCTCGCGCTTTGATCGACTCTGGCTCCGAGGCCACGTTCATTACGGAACGTCTAGTCAGCATGATCAAACTGCCATCCCAACCCATCCAGGCACAGGTCTCCGGCATCAATCATACTGTATCCGATCTCTCAAATTTTGCTGAGAGACTTGCCTAGCCTTCCGTGGGCGGATCCTACATTTGTTGAAAGCTCACCAATCGATGTCCTGATTGGAGCTGACCTTCTACCATCCGTACTGTTAAGCGGCTTACAGACGAACAATCTACGTTATCTATGTTTGCCGAGCGAAGCGAAGCTGCGCCCAGCGATCGGAGCAGCAATGTTCGAAATAGAGAAGGGCAAGCAAGGGCCACTCGCCGTTCAGACATTAAAAAGAACATACGTAATTGTATTTCTGCGCCGCGTTTTATTTATTCGAAATAATTATTCGGCCGATCAGGGATAAAAAGCATTATCCCCACATAAACATTTGGTGACCCCGACGTGATCGTCTGGATAGCGGAGTCAGATATAGCATTCGAAAGCCTCAGAAAAATTTTCGGTGTTTTGCGCACAATTCGGTGCCAAAGCATATATACACATTTACACCGTTGCTGGCTTTACAGTTTTTCGTCGCGGCAGTTCAGTGCAGTGCATTGGGCAGTGCAGTGAACTAACAAATACATTCAAACGCAGCACAAAGCGGAATCGAACAGCTCGCACAGCTACATCGGTTAGCTGTAATCCCTTTGCTTGCGGTTCTCGCGGTCTTCGTTTTATACGTATACAGGGTGTCTTTTCTCTCGTGACTTGAAAAACCCCAACATGGCAGAACTTGAGCCAAATAACGTCGCGAACGCGGTAATGCCTAGTGGTGTTGATTTTTATAGGCAAAAGGCGGAGGCAATCGATCGTCAGTTAAAAGCCATGGACAGATTTCTCACCAAGGAAGAGCTGGCTAATCTGGATGAAACGGAGCTGGAAGCTCGCATAGAGCAGATTGAGCAAATGAATGCGGATTTTGGTGCCGCTCAAACGAGCCTTGAAAGGCTAGATTTACTGCAATTAGCCAATGACGCCCGACTGGACTTCGCCAATATTTACATCAAGGTCAGGTCCAGGCTATCACGGGAGTTGGCGGTTTCTCGCACGGCTACTGCTGCGCATTCCACGGCGCGGCACCCTCTCGAGGAGCATTCATCTGCGTTTGCCTATGACGTTATTGGCCGTTCTCGGCTGCCTGAGTTGCAGCTCCCGCGATTTGGTGGGGACTATATGGACTGGCCAGAATTCCACTCGATGTTTACGACAATGGTGCACAATGATTCACGTATACCAGTCATCGAGAAATTCCAATATTTGCGTGGATGCCTAGATGGAGCTGCGCTGGATACGATTCGTTCTTTGGGTCTTTCTCAGGAAAATTATGAAGAGGCGTTAAATTTATTAAAGTTGCGATTCGATAATAAGCTTATGCATTTTCAGGCACACATAAAGGCTATTTTCGGGCTGCAAGGGGTGGAGCAGGGCTCGGCCAACGGTCTGCGTGCGCTCAGCGACAAAATCAACGCGCATTTACGTGCCCTTCGGACTTTGGCAACACCTCAGGAAATCTCGGATGGATTGCTCGTTTGCATCGTAAGCAGGAAATTGGATCACAAGACGCAGGTGAAATGGGAGGAGAGCCTTCCGACCTCAAGATTGCCTCTCTGGTCGGACATGTCCTCATTCTTGGAGAAGAAGTGTCGGATGTTGGAAAATCTGGAATCGGCCATGGTAACAAACCAGAGCCAGCAGGTGGGAGAAAACAAACCTATCACCCTTATCACCTTGCAGCGTTGCAGGTCGGGGACATGTAGGCAGTGTCAGGCCAAGCATCACACACTGCTCCACATGCAATCAGGCGCTGATGCTGAGTTACCGTCACCGACCGTGGTATCGAACGAGGATGATCCTGCAAGTGCCCTAGTAGCAAGCAAATCTTCCAGCCCTCCCCCCTCAAGCTCCAACTCTCTGCCTAGCCATCATGTGTTGCTAGCTACCGCAATCGTATACATCAAAGGCCGTTGTGGATCGTTTATCCCATGTCGTGCCATTTTGGATTCCGCTTCTCAGGTTAACTTTGTAACATCGAGGCTCGCAAATCAGCTCCAGTTGGATCCTCATCCGTCGCATGTTCAAATTGTCGGCATTGGAGAATCAATTCTACCTTCGAGCAATGCTGTAAATATCGTTCTGCAATCTCAAGACGCAAAGTATCGCGGTTCTCTCTCTGCGATTATAACCTCCTCAATCACAGGAATGCAGCCTAACTTCGGACTAGACGCAAAGGATTGGCCACTGCCGAACAATGTCAAGCTGGCGGACCCCAACTTCTCTAAGCCCCAGCGTGTCGATCTGTTGATAGGTGCTGGTTTGCTTTTCGAGTTAATGTGCGTCGGGCAGATTCGACTGTCGGACCAATTACCAACCTTGCAGAAGACGAAACTTGGCTGGATAGTGTCAGGAAGCATTAATAGCAGCGGGAATAGTCGTGCGGCGCTAGCAGTTGTTGAAAATTCCCCTAGCCTCTTCGCTGATGAGGCCAATTTGTGCGAAATCGTAAGACGGTTTTGGGAAGTAGACGGAGATTATTCACCCTCATCAATTTCGGAGGAGGATGTTCAGTGTGAACAGCATTTTGTTGCGAACTACGTTCGCCTAGATTCCGGAGCTTATTCCGTACGGTTGCCAACTAGAATCAGTTTGGAGGAGTTAGGAGAATCATATCAGCAAGCGTTACGTAGATTTCTAAATTTGGAGAGAAGGCTAGAAAAAAATCCGGAACTTAAGAAAAAATATGCGAAATTTCTTCAGGAGTATCTGGATTTGGGACACATGTCGCCAACTACACGTCAGTCAGACCTCCCTCAGTACTTCTTGTCTCACCATTGCGTCCATAAGCTGGACAGTACAACCACAAAGCTACGTGTAGTGTTCGATGGTTCTGCCAAAACAGCGTCTGGGATATCATTAAATGATGCGCTAATGGCTGGACCCACTATTCAACCCAAAATTCTGATAGCACTGCTTCGTTTCCGTCTTTTCAAAGTCGCCTTGTGTGGCGACATCTGCAAAATGTACCGCTGCGTACGCGTTTCCCATCCCGATCAGCATGTGCAATGCATCCTATGGCGCAACGACCCAAAGGAAGAAGTTCAGGTGTTCAAGTTGCAGACAGTTACTTACGGGACCAAGCCTGCCGCCTTTTTGGCAATTCGTGCTATGCATCAATTGGCAAATGATGAAGAGTCATTGTTTCCGCTTGGTGCCGATACCGTTCGAAGAGATTTTTATGTCGATGATCTCATATCAGGAGGCGATAGCATAGATTCGGTCATCGAGATTCGTCATCAGGTGAAAAAGCTACTCTCGAAAGGATGTTTTCCCATACGTAAATGGTGTTCGAATGAAGTCGCTGCTTTAGAAGGCGAATCTGAGGCGGACCTCGAGAAGTGCTTTAGCTTTCACGACGGGACAGAGGTAACTAAGGCTCTTGGCCTAGTTTGGGATCCCACCAAACGATTCTGTTCACAATAGCCAGGTTTTACGATCCTTTAGGACTCATTTCTCCCATCATCACAAAGGCAAAAATATTTATGCAGTCGTTATGGAACGAAAACCTCAAGTTGGACTGGGACGAAAGTCTGCCCCAGGATCTTCATACGGCGTGGAGCGAGCTAACCTCGCAGCTGTCGATGGTTAGGAATTTCAAATTTCCACGTTACGTGCTTTGTCAGAAATCCAGAGTGGAAATGCATGCGTTTTGTGATGCGAGTCAGTCAGCATATGGTGCGTGTGTTTACATGCGGTCTGAAGCTGGTGGTAGTGTGCAGAGCCATCTCTTATGCTCCAAGTCCAGAGTCGCACCCTTGAAAAAGATGACTATCCCAAAGCTTGAGCTATCGGCTGCCCTCGTGTTAGCTGAGCTGGTTTCCACCATCGTTAAGGGATTATCAGTTCCATGCCAAGTGCATTGCTGTTCGGATTCTTCCATAGCCCTTGCTTGGATTCGGGAATCGCCCTTGAATTTTAATATATTTGTCTCTAATAGAGTTGAGCGGATTCAGGAGCTCACTGCTGGAATGACTTGGCGTCACGTGCCCACGAAGTTGAACCCGGCCGACATCATATCGCGTGGTTCCACGCCTACTGAATTAATGGATAACAACCTTTGGATTTCTGGTCCACCATTTTTGCTTCGTGGGAGCTCTGATTGGCCTACAGGCTCGCCATTGCCTGCTGAAGTGCCAGAACGTCGTCATGTATCATTGATTGTGTCAAAGGATAGGGATATATCGTACGATTGCAAATTTCAAAACTCATTCGGAGCAATGCAGCGTGTCTTTGCGTATATCCATCGTTTTTACAGCCTCAAGGATAAAGGCTTACTGCGGGCGAAGGGTCAACTTACCGTAAATGACGTCAAAAATGGCACACACCTACTCATAAGGGCAATACAGCAGCAGCAATTTTCGGAAGAGATAAGAGCCCTCACCAGAAGGCAGGTTTTATCACCAAAAAGCGCGATGGCCTCACTGGATCCATTTCTGGACGGTTTTGGATTGATTCGGGTGGGAGGCCGACTCCAAAATTCCGAATTTGACTACGACGCAAGGCACCCAATTTTGCTTCCCAAGAGACACCCTGTCACCGTCTCTATTATCGTTTTTTTTCATGAAAAATTTCTACATGCAGGAGCGCAAGGATTGCTCGGATTGATTCGTCAAAGGTTCTGACCTATTGGGGGACGTAAATACGTGGCAGGCATCATCCGCAAATGTGTTCGATGTTTTCGATTGAAGCCAGTGCTGAGGGAGCATATCATGGGAATTTTGCCTGAGGATCGCGTAAGGGCTAATCCAGCATTTCAAACAACAGGCGTGGATTTTTGCGGACCGTTTTACCACAAGTCGGAAGTCAGAAGCAGGCCTCCAATCAAATGCTACATAGCTGTCTTCGTATGTTTCAGCACCAAGGCGACTCATTTTGAAGTTGTTCGGGATTTGTCCACAGCATGCTTTAAGGCAGCATTAAGGCGATTCATAAGTCTGCGTCCAAAACCTCGGATCATCTGGTCAGACAATGCGACAAATTTTGTAGGAGCAAAAAATGAGCTTTTGGAACTTCGGCAGCTGTTCCTCAGCGATCCTCATACGTCAGCTGTATCAAATTTTTGCGTTTCCAGTGGAATCGATTGGAAGTTCATCCCCCCTCGATCGCCTCACTTTGGGGGTTTGTGGGAGGCGGCTGTTAAGCAGCCAAATATCATTTTTATCGCATCGTTGGCAATTACATTTTCACCCTTGATGAAATTCAGACCTTGACCTATGAAATCTCTGCTTTACTAAATTCCCGGCCACTTTATGCAATTACAGAAAGTCCGGGCGATCTGGATGTGCTCACGCCAAACCACTTTCTTAATTGGGCACCGACTGCTGCATACGACGAGCCAGACGTGACGCATCTCCAGTTCAGCCTCCTGAGTCGATGGCAGCGTTTGTGCCAAATGAAGCTGTGAAGGGGCACAGCCCCTCACAACACAGCTGAAGTTCCTTTTGTTAATTATGAAGTTTATTTTGTTTTATTACTGATTATCTTGTTCCTAATTTTGTTTTCCTAGTACGTAGTTATGACAATAGGGTAAGAAATAGATGGTAAGCACACAAACACCAAACGCGTGTTATTTTTACGGGGATCGTGACCGGGGGGATACGGTTCACGGGAACCGTATCAAGCATCACTGACGGGAACCAGCGAGAACCATACCAAGCATCACTGACGGGAACCAGCAAGAACCATACCAAGCATCACTGACGGGAACCAGCAACAGCCGAGAGCAGCAGAGAAGGCAGATACCAGCAGAGAGAGCATCACAGCGCCGACACCGCATAACGGAAAGCAAAAGCCGCAGCCGAGACCAGCAGAGAGAGCATCACAGCGCCGACACCGCATAACGGAATCAAAAGCCGCAGCCGAGAACAGCAGAGAGAGCAGGTACCAGCCGAGAGATCACCACAGCCCCGACCCCGAATAACGGAAACAGGAGCGGCAGCCGAGAATGGGGAATGAGCGGAGAGCGAGTGTGAGTGAGAAGCGACAAAATGCGGGCAGAGGCTACGGGCAGAGGCTCGGGCCTGGAGGCCTGGAGTGGGCAACCGAAAAATGGATTCGAGAGTCGAGATCTGGCAGTGAACGGGAGCAGAAGAGATCGCCAGGAGCTGACCAACGAAATCGGGCGGCACGACGATGGCAGGAGGAGCAGGGTAAGCTGGTCTTGCGTAAGCGAGCTAGGGAGTAGAAAGGTGCGGCAGGGACCTAGAGTAGCAAACCATTTCCGTAGTTAGACGAGGCAGACAATAAAAGAAATCTTTACAAAGAAAAAACCCACCGTAGTTCCAATATCGACATATTAACCAGTAGTATATCCTAACCCGAAAGCCCGCGACTTGGTACTCCCCTTGCATGCCGGGAACTCAGTCAGAGAAGTTGTACGCGGATGCCACGACTCCCCCTGCCTGAGATTCCCCTCCCGTAGCAATACCTCCCCGTAACCTATTCCTCATCCTTGGGGACCACTGGTTGGCGAACGTGTACGCGGACGCCACGCGATTTGCCAAACCAGTGGTTTCCCCCTTCCCGTTGTGTATCTCCCAAACGCCTTTTCCTTCCCTTCCCTTCACCTAAAGACCCGCCATCCACACCACACGCACCTGACCGGGGCCGGCGTAGGCCTGCACCGCACTCGCTAGCCACGAGTGGGGGGTACCACTGCCCACGTGCTCTTGCGCCCCATTCACTCACCATGAGGGGAGGGTGCCACCGCCGGCAGCCTGCACCCCATACCCCACCGACCACACCACGCACCACGCGCCCCTCGCCTCGATCGCGGCGGGCTCTTTCCCCCCGCACGCGGCCGGCCGCGCCACGCGTGCCAACGCTCGCGTCCCCCCGATCCCTCTCTGTGGTCCCCGAAATACAAATTATTCTGTATAGGGACCGGGCCCTGGACAGACTGAGAAGCTGTACCTCGGCCTGAGACAGGAACATCCTTACAGATGGCGCCCGAGCAGGGACTTGAGAGCGGATCGGGGAAGGGATAGTTCGGGGTGCAGTACAGTAACCAGTGTAGCAGAATAGCGGGATGACGAGGCCACGAGGTTGTACAATCAAACCCATCGTGGACAGCCAGCAGCAGCAGCGGGAGCAGAAAATAAAAGGCGTAGGAAAACAGGAGCAGAGCACCAATCTTATTCTCTGGTTCAAATACAGCCGAGGCTGGTCTTTCCCCCTCCCTCCTAGCAAACAACCGCAAGCGATTACAACGCCACGCCATCGCCTCACCACGTGCGAGAGAGACGGCACGTGACGCCAGGAGAAGAGCTTGGCCCATCCACGTGGCTTGCGCGGCCAGACAGCAGCAGCGGTACTATCGGAGAGAGAGGGCGTCCACCGCGATACAGCGGCAAGGCGAACAACAGCCGCTCGCCGCGGTACGCGACGATCAAGCACGAGTCGCGTGTCTCTCGGCGGTCGAGAGAGGGCGCGCAACAATTCCTAACGCGGGCAGCGGCGACACGACGACACAGCGACACGACGAGACAACGACAAGGTGGCAGCAGAGGAGAGAGAGTGCCTCGCTCCGCAGCAGAGCCCTCGGAGAAAAGCTTGGCGGCAGCAATAAAAGGAGGAGTCCGAGCCCAGGAAAAATAATCAAGTCCGAGCCCTCGACCGGGAAGCATCACGCCCAAGACCAGGAAAAGACTAAGAAGAATCCCTAACGCTGAGAAACATATCCTTTCGAAGGATCCCTGATCCCAGTGCCGCGCCTCGTACACTAACGCTGAGAAACCTATCCTTTCGAAGGATCCCTGAATCCAGTGCCGCGCCGCGCGTCCAACCATTGCATATCCTTTCGAAGGATCCCTGATTCCAGTGCCGCGCCTCGTACACTAACGCTGATCCTGACCCAGGATCCCTGAATCCAGTGGCACACCGCATACCTTCGCTGAGGATCCTTGACCCCGGTGCCGCGCCGCGTGTCCGGTCACTCCACGGGCCACGTACCTTCATCAAGAGTCACCGATCCTTCGGGGCCATACCACGCGCTAAGAGCAAACGCAGCGAACCCGCAACACGATGGGCACCCGCTGGTTGAACTCCCGTAGAAAGGACGAACTGCAGAGCTTGGCCAAGGAGTTCGGACTCGGAGAAGCCGGTACCGTAGAGGAGCTACGCGGCCGGATCTCCAATTTTATTGGACGAGGCGGACACTCCGAGGAGGTACAGGCGAGGCTGGACGAATTGAACTCGCATTTCGGGAACATTCCGAGTCCCAGGGAGCATCGAAGCCCAGCCACATCACCAGGTCCTGCGACTCGAGCAAAGAGGGAGGAAGACATGGATGAGCAGAAACTTCGACTGACAGTGCCGGAGCTAAACACCCAGGATTCCGAGGCCAACACGTCGGCCACAGAAGATAATCCTCCGCATCAAGGAGTCCAACGACTGCTGCTACCGGAACTTCCCAGTACGAGCCGAGGATTCAGCACCGGACCAAGGGACCACCCGGCCCCACCGTTATTGGGCTACGACCAAGCACGTCCCCTTTCAGGCCAGTCTCTTGGGGCCATACCCGAGGCAAGCCACGAGCACAGACGACCCGTGTCCAGTAGCATCGGACCCCGGACAGGGGTGACGGAGCTGTCATTCAACGGTGATCCCGACCAATCACGTGGCCTTTCGGTCCAACGAGCATTTCGCCCAGGATGTGGAGAGATATCGTACTCCCTCCTGGCAGACAAGCTCAGGAAGTGGGGACTCACCTTCAATGGTCACACGGACCCACTGGCATTCATCGAACGATTGGAGGAGCGAGTCGAATCCTACGGCGGGAGCCCAGAACAGCTGCCGCGGGCTATCTCGGGCCTCCTGACAGGTAAAGCTGAAGGATGGTTCAGGACCTTCCAGATGCAGGGCCAGAGTTGGACGGATTTCCGCAAGGAATTTCTGGACTTCTTCTTACCACCCAGATACTTTCAGCGCTTGGAAGACACCATCCGGAGCCGGGAACAGAGGCCCCGAGAATCCTTCCGGGACTACATGATAGAGTTACGACTGATGATGCAGCGTGCCAAGTTCACGCGGGAGCAGGAACTGGACCGAATCTACGAGAATCTCCGACCGGAGTATCAAATGTACACCAGACGACAGGACTTCAATACCCTAACAGAGCTCACACAGCTCGTCGCAGCGTACGAGACTGCATGAGACCGCGAGTCCCCTCGCAGCAGCGGAACCGGACCAACCCGCGGACCCCGCGCAGCGTACTCCACCAACGAGACCATAGCACCGCGAGGCATCACAAACGGGACATCGAATGGGGTTGCGCGAGTAATAACTCAAGAGGAAGAACGGCCAATCGATGTGAGCCGGGCATGCCGGAACTGTGGGGAGGCAGGACACTTTGCTCAAGCATGCGCCAATCGGCAGAAGCTTTTCTGTTGGGATTGTGGTCGCCGAAATATCAGGACCATCTACTGCTGCAGGAAGACCGAGTCGGGAAACGGATCGAGTCTCCGCCCAGTAGGGACGCGGACGGAGACACACACTTAGGACCCGAAGTCCCTCACCCTTTGAGTATGGTCGGAGGAAGGATCGCAGCTTTGGTGACCATAAATGGGAGAGCCTTCTCGGCGACTCTTGACACTGGAGCAACGCGGTCATTCGTCAGTCAAAGGGTGGCCGAAGAGTTGGGAACGGCTGAAAATCGACGAGAAGTAAGGACCAGGATCAGTCTGGCGGACGGAACTCGGAAGGACATAACCCAGGCGATATCAACTAGGGTGCGCCTTGACCAACAGGAGGCCCAGATATCTCTGCTAGTTCTGTCAACAGTGTTGGACGATGTCATCCTAGGTCTGGATTTCCTTTGCGGTATCCGCGCTAGCATCCACTGTGGAAGGGCATACCTACAACTAAAGCTACGTCAGCCTCCCGGCTCCCCACCAACAGGAGGCGCATCACTACAACCGCGCACAGTCACATTCGCCGATCCCCCCGTCCAGACAAGTTGTCCCACAGCTGCCGCGAATCACCCGAAGACGACCACAGCACCCGACGCACGACCAAATCCCCGGAAACGAAGACGCAGTCAACAACGCGAGACTTCGAGGCACCAAGACATACCCACAAGTACGACCGAAAACACGGTGGCTCCAAGGGGGTCGACCATAGTTGCGGTCAATAGTTCGAACCAAACGGACCAACAGGACAACCCAGGAACCTTGGCGTCGACGAGCACACTCGCCTCGTTGACCAAGACGTCTCCTGCGGATCAGCAGAACAGCGCGGACACCTTGGCGTCGACAAGCACACACGGCTTGTTGACCAAGGAGTCCCCAACACCGCCACGACACAGGGCAGGAACCTTGGCGTCGACGAGCACACTCGCCTCGTTGACCAAGACGTCTCCTGCGGATCAGCAGAACAGCGCGGACACCTTGGCGTCGACAAGCACACACGCCTTGTTGACCAAGGAGTCCCCAACACAGCCACGACACAGGGCAGGAACCTTGGCGTCGACGAGCACACTCGCCTCGTTGACCAAGACGTCTCCTGCGGATCAGCAGAACAGCGCGGACACCTTGGCGTCGACAAGCACACACGCCTTGTTGACCAAGGAGTCCCCAACACAGCCACGACACAGGGCAGGAACCTTGGCGTCGACGAGCACACTCGCCTCGTTGACCAAGACGTCTCCTGCGGATCAGCAGAGCAACGCGGACACTTGGGCATTAACGAAAGAACGCGCCTTTTTGACGCAGAAGCCCACCCAATGCACGCAACGGAAAGCCTCAACGCCAAGCCCCGACGGCACGCAACTAGCGCCCAGAGCATCCACAGAGCCCCGGTCAAGCCAACTCAACCGCAAAACCAGGACTCTGGCACGACGAAGCTACGACCTAGAACCCCTAGCCGACGCAGTGGCCGCACGGGAACGGAACCCTTTCCGTACACCACGCGCAAACACAGCACAACAGAAGAACCCCTTTCGAACGAACGACCAGTATCACAACAGTGGCAATCTAGCAGCTGTCACCGCCAAGGAACTAGAGGAACTCTCGCCATGGCAACCAGATCCAGTCTCCACGCAGCCCCCCACGCCTGAAGCAGAAAAATTCCTGGAGGAGGAACTGGCAAAGTTTGAAGGGCTGAACGGGATATCGCAAATTGCCGAGCACACAATTACCATGCGGGACGACAAGCCCGTGAAACAACGATACTTCCCGAAAAATCCAGCCATGCAGAAAATCATCGATGCGCAAGTGACGGAACTACTTCGAGACGGTCGAATCGAGCCATCCAGGAGCCCCCACAGTGCCCCAATCGTACTGGTGGGAAAGAAGACGGGAGAGATGCGTATGTGCGTGGACTATCGCCAATTAAACGCCCGATCCGTGCCAGACGCATACCCCCTACCACGCATCACCCACATCCTGGAGAGGCTCCGGAACGCAAGTTATATTTCAACGTTGGATCTGAAGAACGGATATTGGCAGATCCCCGTCGCCGAGGGTAGCAGGGAAGCCACCGCATTCACCGTGCCGGGCAGAGGGCTCTTCCACTGGAAGGTCATGCCATTTGGCCTGCGCTCAGCACCAGCGACCTTTCAACGGGCCTTAGACAGTGTCATCGGGCCCGACATGGAACCATACGCCTTCGCATATTTGGACGATATCATCGTCATCGGGTCAAGCCTAGAGGAACACATAGAGAACTTGCGAGAAGTCTTCCGAAGGTTGCGAGAGGCAAATCTTAGACTGAACCGAAACAAATGCAGTTTCTTCAGGAAGAGCCTGGTTTACCTCGGACACGTCATCAGCGAACACGGGATTCACACCGACCCCGAGAAAGTCATCGCGGTGCAAAGACTGACACCACCCACCACGGTAAAGGAGCTGCGGCGTTGCATCGGAATGGCCTCATGGTATCGACGTTTCGTCCCTAACTTCGCCACCATAGTGCAGCCAATGACCACTCTCCTGAAAAAGGATCAACATTGGGTCTGGACCAAAGATCAGCAGCAGGCTTTCGAAACGCTGAAGGAGAAATTGACTCAGGCACCAGTGCTAGCTTGCCCGGATTTCAACGAGCGGTTCGTTTTACAGACAGACGCCAGTGCGTACGGTCTCGGAGCCGTATTGACACAGCAGATAGCGGGAGAAGAGCGGGTCATCGCCTACGCCAGCCGACGGTTACTCAAGGCCGAAGAAAACTACTCCGCCACCGAGAAAGAGTGTCTGGCCATCGTTTGGGCCATCCGGAAGCTTCGATGTTTCTTGGAGGGCTACCATTTCGACGTGATTACGGATCACCTCGCATTAAAATGGCTGAACTCCATAGATAACCCCACTGGACGTATCGCTCGATGGGCATTGGAACTCCAACAATACCAATTCGATATCCACTATCGACGAGGAAGCCAGAATGTCGTCGCCGACACTCTCTCACGACAACCAGTGGAGTCATTGCAACGCGCCGAAGAAGAAGAAAACACATGTCCATGGCTAAGACGGTTATACCATCGGATACAAGAACAACCAGAGAAGTTATCGGATTTTATCATAGAGAATGGGCAGATCTACAAACATGCCAGTAACAAATCAGTCGAGGAGGACCCCATCCAGTGGAAATTATGCGTCGCCAAGAATCACCGGCACCGAGTACTAGAGGAATGCCACGATCATCCGACAGCGGGTCACCTGGGAATCAGGAAGACGACTACCCGGATTATCCAGCGGTACTACTGGCCTGGACTCTACCGGGATGTCGCCCACTACATCAAACGGTGCGTCAGTTGCCAACGATTCAAGGTGAGTCAAGCCAAACCGGCTGGACAAATGCTGACACGTCAGGCCCAAGGACCACTTGACATCCTCTGCGCTGACTTCGTGGGTCCGTTGCCGCGGTCCAAGCACGGGAATACCATGCTATTGGTTTTCTTCGACGCCTTTAGTAAATGGGTAGAACTGGTTCCCCTGCGCAAAGCCACCACTGCTCTGCTGGAAAGAGCATTCCGAGAAAGAATTCTGGGTCGATTCGGTGCCCCCAGGAGGCTCGTCTGCGACAATGGCACCCAGTTCACGAGTCGCTCTTTCCGAAATTTCTGCAAGCTGGCCGGGATCGAACTGGAACACACCGCTCCCTATACCCCACAGCAGAATCCGACTGAGCGGGCTAACCGGACGATCAAAACAATGATTGCCCAATATATCGACGGAGACCAGAGGACGTGGGACGATCTACTTCCTGAACTCAGCCTAGCGATCAACAGCAGCACCTCCGACACGACGGGGTTCAGCCCAGCTTTCCTCGTTCTGGGACGTGAACCACGGCTACCCGGAGCCTTATACGAAGAGACAACCCCAGGCTTGGGCGAAGATAGGGAGACACCCTCCGACAAGGCTACGAGGCTACGTGACATCTTCCAAGTGGTGCGACAAAACACCCAACGCGCATCACAAGACCAAGGAAGGGCATACAACCTTCGACGACGCGAATGGAGACCCACAATCGGAACACTAGTCATGCTACGCCAACACCACCTCTCCAAGGCAGCAGACAACTTCGCTGCAAAGCTAGCACCTAAGTACGAGGGACCGTACCGGGTACTCCAGTTTATCTCCCCGAACATAGTACGACTACAACAGCACCAAGGACGGCAGCGACGAACCGCCGGGCTGGCAGATCTCAAGGCCTTCTACGAGGACAACGACGACGACCGCAACAACCACGAGGATACCGAAACAGAAGACGAGCCGGGCGGGCGAGCCGAAGCGAACGCGAATTCATGAGGGCCACTTAGAGTAGTGCGCTGCCCTAATGTCCTTACCCCGCAAGGGGGAACCGCGGCAACAGTCAGAGTAAGCCCAGTATAACCCCGCTTAACGGGCTAGACATAAGCCACTGCATTGTATAAGTATTGTTTAAGTATTAACATCGCATGGTACATAATGATAGCTTTCCCCAAATTGTAAGTCGCACCTATAGGTAGGGCCAGGGACAAGGTAGCCGTTAGCTAGGCAGGATCTGATATCCAAAAGTTTCTCCCCTTAGACACGCCGGCAAGAACCACGCCAAACCAAGCGACACACAGCTGCCAGAGACACCAGGGGGTCAGAGAGGACGCCCTAGGAACAGCAGCACGTTCCCCGCAGAGATGCCCCACGAGGCACAAGACATCACCCCAGCAGGACCCCCCTCGACCAGTTCGAACAACGTCACAGCGCCCACACCAGTCCAGGGAACAAACAGGGAACCCCCGAACGCGTTCGCCGAAGCGTGCCTAGCGTATCACGCCGACATCATGGCCCAGCGCCACCTCCACACCGGGACTCCGGCCCTGCACACGACGGCGGAACCACAACACGGCAACTCCATCGGCCCAACTGGGCAATTTGACGGCCCCTCCACGTCACGCGAAGCCCTGCAGCACCTCTACGCGATGGGAGACCAGGTCACTGCCGCCAACAACCCAGGGCGCGTCCTACGCCCAGATACGTCACGAGATGCTCTCGACGAGCTGCGGGCCACAAACCGAGCCCTGAGTGAGGAGTTGGTACGCCTGCGGAAAAGATGCCAGCAGCTTTCCCAGTCCCTGCAGAGGGAATCAAATCACCGGACCGCGAAGGAAGCAGACATAGGGATCCCGCCGTCGTCACCACCGCACGAGGTCTCACGCTATGAATACGAGCGGCAGGCCAGGCTGTACCCAAAGCGGCTAAAGTCACCGCCACCCCCCACCACAGGGCGGAGTAGGCTCCATTCCCGGACCTACCCCCAACAGGCAGCACGGGTGAGGGTTGAGAACCTCGACGCGCCAGTGGACGCCGAGCCACGCTGGGGCCATGGACCTGGATGGGACAGCAGCGAGAGCGATGAGGAAGTACTCCGCGATGGACGATTTAACAAGGCCCAGGAGCTGGCCCGGACCACACGCCAGACCAGCCCATATCGTCCCCAGTACTCCGACATCAGCTCCGGCGAAGACCCAGACCAGGAGGGGTCTATGCCTGTGATGGACCCCCAGGACCAGTATATCCGAGAATGGATGGAAGGATGGATAGAAGGAGAGGTGGTTGTAGCCAGGGCATCCCCGGAGCTACGCGTAAGTCCCCCACCAATAGAAATCGCTAGCACTCCAGAATCCTCATCAGGGATAAGCTGCACACAAAGAGATGGAGACGAAACCACCTCCACCGAAAGCTTTCCCCGTCAGCGCCCACTACCCGGCGAGGATGACACTACACCAGAGCGGGTCAGTATCGAATCAGGCATCGACCTGGCCTGGTTCGACTGGGGCTCCCCAACCCTTCTCCTATCGAAGGGCGGTTCCCCGAGCCCGAAGAGGAAGTAAACCCCCGGGGAAGCCCAGAGCCAAACGGCGAAAATGCCGAAGGAGATCCACATGACCCTCCAATCGGACCACCCTCGGACCACCCAGGCAGTGAGGCCGAACTAAACACCTCAGGGGAAGGGGACAGCGCATCCTTGGAGCTCGACGAGGAAGCCGTGGGCGGACTGCTGGAGTTGTTCCACGAAGTCCCAGCTCTCAACGAGCTTCAGGACGAGCAGGAGTGGCCAGTGGCGCCAGAAGAGTGGCGTGTGGAGACACCAGACCGGCGCATACCAACGGCGTTACAGGACAGCGTAAGGCAGTACCACCAAGGCCGGGAAGACGGACCTCGAACCCGGCACATCGAGGAGCACGAAGGTCGCGCTTTTAGGGTATCAATCAACCGAGGCGGCCAGGTGTTCATTTCCGTCCGTCCCCCGAAGTAGGAAGGGAGTGTGAAGGGGCACAGCCCCTCACAACACAGCTGAAGTTCCTTTTGTTAATTATGAAGTTTATTTTGTTTTATTACTGATTATCTTGTTCCTAATTTTGTTTTCCTAGTACGTAGTTATGACAATAGGGTAAGAAATAGATGGTAAGCACACAAACACCAAACGCGTGTTATTTTTACGGGGATCGTGACCGGGGGGATACGGTTCACGGGAACCGTATCAAGCATCACTGACGGGAACCAGCGAGAACCATACCAAGCATCACTGACGGGAACCAGCAAGAACCATACCAAGCATCACTGACGGGAACCAGCAACAGCCGAGAGCAGCAGAGAAGGCAGATACCAGCAGAGAGAGCATCACAGCGCCGACACCGCATAACGGAAAGCAAAAGCCGCAGCCGAGACCAGCAGAGAGAGCATCACAGCGCCGACACCGCATAACGGAAAGCAAAAGCCGCAGCCGAGAACAGCAGAGAGAGCAGGTACCAGCCGAGAGATCACCACAGCCCCGACCCCGAATAACGGAAACAGGAGCGGCAGCCGAGAATGGGGAATGAGCGGAGAGCGAGTGTGAGTGAGAAGCGACAAAATGCGGGCAGAGGCTACGGGCAGAGGCTCGGGCCTGGAGGCCTGGAGTGGGCAACCGAAAAATGGATTCGAGAGTCGAGATCTGGCAGTGAACGGGAGCAGAAGAGATCGCCAGGAGCTGACCAACGAAATCGGGCGGCACGACGATGGCAGGAGGAGCAGGGTAAGCTGGTCTTGCGTAAGCGAGCTAGGGAGTAGAAAGGTGCGGCAGGGACCTAGAGTAGCAAACCATTTCCGTAGTTAGACGAGGCAGACAATAAAAGAAATCTTTACAAAGAAAAAACCCACCGTAGTTCCAATATCGACATATTAACCAGTAGTATATCCTAACTCGAAAGCCCGCGACTTGGTACTCCCCTTGCATGCCGGGAACTCAGTCAGAGAAGTTGTACGCGGATGCCACGACTCCCCCTGCCTGAGATTCCCCTCCCGTAGCAATACCTCCCCGTAACCTATTCCTCATCCTTGGGGACCACTGGTTGGCGAACGTGTACGCGGACGCCACGCGATTTGCCAAACCAGTGGTTTCCCCCTTCCCGTTGTGTATCTCCCAAACGCCTTTTCCTTCCCTTCCCTTCACCTAAAGACCCGCCATCCACACCACACGCACCTGACCGGGCCGGCGTAGGCCTGCACCGCACTCGCTAGCCACGAGTGGGGGGTACCACTGCCCACGTGCTCTTGCGCCCCATTCACTCACCATGAGGGGAGGGTGCCACCGCCGGCAGCCTGCACCCCATACCCCACCGACCACACCACGCACCACGCGCCCCTCGCCTCGATCGCGGCGGGCTCTTTCCCCCCGCACGCGGCCGGCCGCGCCACGCGTGCCAACGCTCGCGTCCCCCCGATCCCTCTCTGTGGTCCCCGAAATACAAATTATTCTGTATAGGGACCGGGCCCTGGACAGACTGAGAAGCTGTACCTCGGCCTGAGACAGGAACATCCTTACAAAGCAGGCATTTTGGAGAAAATGGAGTACTGCATCTCTCGCTTCTTCAGGAACGGAGCAAGTGGCGCTCCTCATCTCCAAACATCAAGTCAGGAGCGCTCGTCATGATCAAGGAAGAAACGCTTCCACCGTTAAAGTGGCCACTCGGCCGCATCGAGAGCGTCATCCCAGGGAAAGATGGAACCATCAGAGTAGCCGTCATTCGCACCCAAAAGGGCCTCTTCAAACGGGCTGTTGGAAAGATAGCGGTCATGCCCCTTCAGGATGGATCTGTTGAAAGACGTTGCCTTCCAACGGGGGGTGAATGTTCGGGGCAGATCCTCATCGAATAGCGGCTGGCCAAATAGCAGCTAGTTATTGGCCTTCATCCGCATATTTACATTTCTATATATTTATACATGCATACATATTATGTTAATTCTTGCGCTTGCTTGCCCTACTAAACGCTCTCTCAAAGCTCGCTCTGCTCTTTATCTACGTTATCTATGTTTGCCGAGCGAAGCGAAGCTGCGCCCAGCGATCGGAGCAGCAATGTTCGAAATAGAGAAGGGCAAGCAAGGGCCCCTCGCCGTTCAGACATTAAAAAGAACATACGTAATTGTATTTCTGCGCCGCGTTTTCTTTATTCGAAATAATTATTCGGCCGATCGGGGATAAAAAGCATTATCCCCACATAAACAATAACGATACACGATTTTTACAGCTATATGTGTTCCTAGGGTAATGTGATTGGCACAACAATCAGTTAATATAATCGAAAAAGGGACATCAAGTCATCTGTGAAATGAAAATACATTCATGTTCTCAATGTTTAAAATTGGAGATTATGCCAAAAAAAATGGTTGTAGCGGGTGGGTATTAGGTCAAAAAGCGTCAGATCGGCGAAGGACCTACTTTCCCAGGAACGCACGCCCAGATCGGCCCACAAATAATGGATAAAACAACAAAACAAAATATTCATTGTTGTTGTGGTCGATTTTTTGTACAAAAAATGGTTGTTGTTGTACAACAACAACTTTCAACTTGCGGTAGCTCAAATGGAAAAACGAGAAATTCAGATCTGGGATACCAGGCAAAAGGAAATCAGCAGTAACCAACTAAAATAAAATTAATATTAAAAAGTGCAGCATACTTTTGGGGGCAAAAAACCAGCGACCTTCTGCGATTTCTGTTCGCCTGCTACTCAGATCCGAAATTTCTTGGTTTTTGCTCCGTTTGACCACAAATTTGATTTGCATTTTTCATTGCACTATATCTCGGCTATTTATGGACCGATCTGGACGTGCCATACCTTTTCGTGATCGGGAGAGTCCTGCCAACAAATTGCCATCATTCGCGTAAAATCCTCATTGTTGTCATTGAAATTGCAAAAAATCGGCCTCACCGCCCCTTACGATACTGGGAAAGTAGGTCCTTCGCCGATCTGATCCTGTTTGGCCGAGATATAGCGTAAACAAATACTGGTTTTTATACCCGGTACTCGAAGAGTATAGGTGTATATTCCGCCCCCTTCCGACTGCATAAGGGACGAAAAACTGTGGCATACACAATATTCACGATACGAGAAAACTGAAAACCCAGAATCATAGGGGATGACCATATCTATCAGAGTGTTGAATCTGGACCAGTTCGGATTATTAATGGAGGAACGATTTGGCGAAGGAATGTTCCGAACATTTTAAATTTTAAAAAAGCAATAAATGCAATATGCAACATTATTGTTGGCATTTTTTGAGGGTTTCCATGTAGATGCCATGTATAGCTTCATAGCGGCGAGCTTTCGAACGGATATCATTCAATATTTGTGTGTCATCTCTAGAAATATCGCACTTTAAACGCATTTTGGCGCAAAACTCAAATTTGCGGACTACGAGTATGTCTGATTAGCTTTAGCGTTGATTAAATCCTCATACCTCCATTACTTCGTCCGATTTTGGCGCGGCACACCGGCTTGTAATCGTGACATCAGGATTCGGCGAAACGAAAACGAACGGGACACTTCCAGTTCCGTTAATATGGATACTCTTTTGTGGTTGATTTTGCCCTTTTATGTTTTTTATATTTTAAATATAGTTTAATATATGCAGCCAGTGCAAGCAATAGGGCCAGTAAAACATTTGAGGGAGCATCCCAGTTGCCGAGTTGCGACGTGGGGGACAGTTGTGGCGGAAAATGAAAAAAACTTAGAAGGCGTAATGGACATCGAGGGCGTCTCGCGCGATGGATCGCTTTGTAAAGGAAACGCGCAGAATTCAATTCCGCGAATTCGTGGATAATGGCGTAAAGGGTGCAATCAGTCATAGTCTCTCCCAGTTTGGGAGAGTACACCATCGTTCGTATGGCATTTCTCGAATACCTATTGATCTGGCCACCGACTGCGATGATCTTGTGATCGCCCGTGTGCATGAACATTAGACCAAAGTGATGATCGTGCATCACCAAATAGTTATCGCTGGGCGTATACTTGACAAGGTTGTAGCGCGGATTCGAATAGCTCAAATGATGCGACATAGGCTTCACACGGCAACGGCCTTCAAAGATGCACTTCCAGTCGATGTCCTTTAATTCGTTGGAACTGCTGCCCAAGTGCCAGCTGCTCTCCTGCAATCGTCGGGAACACATAAAAAAAATATTTCCAAATTCTAAATTCGAAATTGTAAATTTAATTAAAAATTCGGCAGAATTTGAGGTCACTTTTTAACCATTTAACAAGTAATAGTACTCGTTGTGGGGTTCGACATAGAAACACTATCCGGTGATGGCACCGTCCCATATCCTCCTCCACTTTGAGGATGTGAGTGAATGTGGATGGCATCACTTCAATGCATGCTAAGGACGCACTATAAGGATATCCCAGATATCTCATCTCCATCTCTGGATATATACGAAGTAAGCACTATGGTCTGTGTGGGAAGCCATCATCATCAATGTCTTGTCAAAGATGAATTTGCAACACACTCATCGATAAATACTTATTCAAATTGGGTACCTCGCGTCGTTTGAACTCGATCAGTACCGGATCATCATTCGTGGATGACATAAAGTCGCCCAACAGCCGCTTCATCTCCATCTTTGGTCTGATGGCCTGTTTGGCGATAGCCAAACGTTTATCGAACTCATCGGTGCCGTAGGGCAGGTTGGTGGTGCGGTATCCCAGCTGTACAACTTTTTTGATGATCTTCCGATTGCTCAGAAATCGCTTATCGTCTGCAGTGGCAAAGGAGTTGAAGTAATCATCGTATGTGTCGAAATCTAATACACTAATGTCCACTTGTTGGCTGCTGCCAATATAGAAAAGTGTCTAAGAAAAGTGTTCAGTGTCTTTGGTTGTTTTTTGGTGTAAATAATTAAAAATGTCGGTGTTATGGTAGTGTTTTAGTGTTTCTGTTCATTCTGTAGTTCTGTGTGATTCTGTATAAACATTATTGTTGGAGCAGAGAATAAATAAAGAAATAAAAACCTATGTTAAAAACTCTATTTTAAGAGAGAAGAGAGCCGCCAGCCTCTCCATCTTCGGATGACCCGCAAGCCGACCTTCTCGATCGCCGACGGAAAATTGGGTTGCGTGCGGACGACGAGGGTTGATGGGAAGAGTGGAGTGGGACCGGACTTCACTTGTCGAAGTACGCCCAAAGTCACTGCACTCGTTTGTTAACAATAAATTGAAGTTAAATCGAAAAGAAAAACCGCATGTCATTCAATTCATTTAGTTTGTTTGTAATCTAAAAATTATTAGATTTTTCGTTGGCGCCCGAGCAGGGACTTCGGTTTTTTAGTTTTCGTGTTGATTTCAGTTCTTTCGCTCAGTGGTGGCTTAGGCTCGCGTGTGAAAAAGCGCCGTTGCAGTTTGAACCGTGCCACAGACGTGCCCTTTTGGACCCTCGCCATTTTGGACGCTGCCGTATTTGAAGCCACAGACGTGACCTTTTGGACCCTCGCCATCTTGCATGCTGCCTAATTTGAAGTGCTGATGGACGCCAAAACAGGACGATTACTTTCTATAGATTCGCTAGAAAGTTTGCAGGTATTCTGTGCCAAAAATTGAGTCTCACCGGTTGATTTACGTTGTGTCGCAATATATTGTTCGCTTGTCCGACCAAAACGATCAACTGCAGTGATATACATATGTGCATGTGTATGTGCTAACAGTCAAACACAGAGAACACAGCTCAATTTCTGGCACCTTCCTTTTTATACCTTATTCGGCCAAATTAATGTGCATTAGGTGAAAGTGTCGCAAGTATACGTGTGTACAAATATATGTACATAAGTTCGAATTCGTCGAACATACCTACGCCATATATACGTATGCTCATGCTGACCACCACTTAATGTGCATAACCAAAGCGGCAACACATATGTACATATTTAGCTAAAAATTTATTTAACTATATCCAAATATAATATACATACATTATAAACGGTGGTCTATCTAGTGCATTTAATAACATTGGTCGTGTGTTTGTGCAATCGCAAAGCGTCGCAGTGTCTTTTCGGTTGTTCGCTTTGATTTAACCGCTACGTACAATACAATATACATTCACACCTACAGACATCTGCTTGCAATTGCACATACACGCAACGCTTAGTAAAGGTTCTTGGGCACCAGCAGCTGATTTGTCGTGCGTTCGTTAACCTTGCTCGCTCTGTGCTTGCATCGGTTATATATTAGTTTGTGTGTGCGAGCGCTCGCGCCAAATTTACCGCTTATTCTCTTCTCCCCCGTTTTGGCATACCATACAGGTCAGCTTGGTTCGAGCGCCTGTATTACTTTCGTCTTGTGCGTGCGCTCGCGCCAAATTCTCTCACTTACTCTTTGATCCCCCGCACTTTGCACTCTACCCCTGTTGCCCACAAAGTGGCAGCAGCGAACATCGGGCTTGCTTACTTTCGGTCGCTTGGACCGCTTTCGTTTGTTTGTTCACATATTGCGCCAGGGCGTTTGTGTGTTTGGGTAAGCAAGCTTGGTGTTTTTTTGGTACATAGCTGCAGTGCGTGTGCGAGGGTAGCTTGAAGAGTTTGGCGAACTTTGGGTACGGTATTGAAGGTAGTTCCTTTTTCGCATTTCAACTGTGTCTGAGTCCGATAGGCCAACTGTGGAACGTCCAACAGCTGAACGGCCAACAGTGCCTAAAACAAATAATGTGTCAACAAAGGTTTGAAAAGGTCAGTGCTGATATTGCACGCGTGCAAAAAGCCTTTAGATCGAAGCAGATTTCATCGGACAAAACTGAATTAGCTTGTCGCCTAGAACTTTTAGAGGGTTGTATCGATAAGGCTATGAACCTGCAGGCAGAGTTGGACATTTTGAGTCCAACCAATGACAGTAGAGGGCCGTTGGAGGATCTGTGTGTCGTCACTAAAGCATTGTTTATGAATGCAATTAAACCAAGATCCGACACACAGATGCAGGATGGGAGTACCTCAACCAAACTTCGTGTTGTGTTCGATGCTTCCAGCAAAACATCAACAGCAGTATCGCTGAACGAAACACTAATGGTGGGGCCAACTATTCAGAAGGAGTTGTATTCAACATTGGTCAACTTTCGGTTGAACAAATATGCCGTAACTGCCGATATTTCGAAAATGTACAGGCAGATAAATGTTTCTGAGGAAGACAGAGACTTCCAGCTTGTCTTGTGGAGAGAAAACACTTCACAAAACATACAGGCATACAGGTTGAATACTGTTACATACGGTACAGCGTCAGCACCTTTTTTGGCTGTACGTTGCTTATTCGAATTGGCAGATAGTTTCGCACAATCACATCCCATTGGCGCGGAAGTGATTCGCAATTGTTTTTATGTCGACGATATGCTGGCAGGTGCAGACAGTTTAAAAGAACTGAACACAATTTGCAGCCAGGTTCGGGATATTTTGAAGTCAGGAGGATTTCCGTTGGCCAAGTGGGCTTAAAATTGCCCGACTCAATCTGGAAAGAATGAGGAAATCAACATTAAGGTTGATGAGCAAAGCTCAGTCAAAACGCTTGGAATGCGCTGGGCACCTCAAGATGATGATGATGACGCTGTACGAAGGGGTTCAAATTCACGGCTTTTCTGACGCATCCAGTGACGCCTACGGTTGCTGCATATACGTGCGAACATGCAACGACGAAGACGTTCGCGTATCATTGCTCACGGCAAAGTCGAGGGTAGCTTCGCTGAGCGTAAAGACAATACCCCTGTTAGAGATTTGTGCAGCACTATTGCTGGCCAAACTCTAGCAACAAGTGTCGACCACAATGACCAAATTTACGATAGAAAGCGTAAATTTCTGGTCAGATTCGCAGGACACGCTATATTGGTTGGAGCGTGATTCGGCCACGTTGGGTACATTCGTCGCGAATCGAGTAGCAGAATGTCAAGAACTGTCAACTGGAGTCGTATGGCGTCACGTTCCAACGGATGCTAATCCAGTAGACTTGGTTTCAAGGGGAACAGATGTTGACGACATTGTGAGCTCCTTGTGGTTCAATGGGCCAAGCTTTTTAATGGCAGAAAAAGATCGATGGCCTCAACTTCATCAGTTCGAGATAGCGTCAGAAGTGAAAACTTCTGAAGATAAGAAAAGTGCAGTGGTATGTGCGCTTGGGGTAGGTGATGGTGAATCTAATTGCATTGTGCAATTGATCAACCGACAATCGAAGTTTGCTAAGTTGGTCCGTATAATGGCCTACGTGCTTCGATTC
The DNA here is from genome assembly GCA_005876895.1 of Drosophila azteca. Classification (NCBI taxonomy): domain Eukaryota; kingdom Metazoa; phylum Arthropoda; class Insecta; order Diptera; family Drosophilidae; genus Drosophila; species Drosophila azteca. The sequence continues at coordinate 46,851 of VCKU01000054.1, forward strand.
TGTTTCAGGCAGCTTAGAGGTGATTCACATCTTGTATCTGCGACAGAAAGAAACATTGCGTTTTTAAAGTTGATCGCAGTCGTACAAAGCACAACATACATCACGGAGTATAGATTATTGGAAAAATCGGCAGCACTAGCTCCGATGCTGCAATCGTTAAATCCATTCGTCCACGAGTTTGATGAAAATGGCATCAAATTTAAGTTAATTCGAGTAGGAGGGCGCTTGGTACACGGCCCTATCGCATACGACGCCAAGTTCCCTCTGTTGCTACCAAAGGGATCTGAATTGGTCAGCCTTTTGGTCAGGCATTTGCACCTTATGCACTACCATGCTGGTGCAAAGGTTCTTGTGGGATTGCTGAGGCAGCAAGTTTGGGTGATCAATGCCCGAAGCGTGTGTACAGCGCATATTAGAAGATGCGTACACTGCTTTCACTACAAGCCAAAGTTGTTGGGGCAAATAATGGGAAATTTGCCAGGTGACCGCCTTCGTGAGGGTCGGCCGTTCAGAGTAGCTGGCGTAGATTTCTGTGGGCCGTTCTACGTAAGCTATAGAATCAGAGGTAGACCACCCGTTAAAATGTGCGTTGCCGTTTTTGTTTGTTTCGCCTCAAAAGCAGTCCATCTGGAACTTGTCTCAGACCTCTCAACTGACGCCTTTCTAAATGTCTTCAAAAGGTTCGTTGGGAGACGGGGACTGCAGGAGAAGATGTACAGCGTCAACGCGACCAACTTCGTGGATGCGAGCAACGTGCTCAGGGAGCTCCAAGCGGCAGTTCTCAGGAGCAGGGAGGAACTGAAGGAGTACGCAGCGAAGAGAGGGGTGAACTGGTGCTTCATCCCTCCGAGAGCACCACACTTCAGCGGGCTGTGGGAAGCAGCAGTCAAGGCAGCAGTCAAGGCAGCAGTCAAGGCGACGCCAACCTTACGCCGGACGATTTGAGCACGCACCTGGTGGAGGTCAAGGCGTTGCTCAACTCCAGGCCCCTCGTGGCGGACACCAGCGACCCGAACGACGGGGAAGCCATCACGCCTGGGCACTTGCTCATCGGCCAACCGCTGCTGGGCCTGCCGCACGGATCCATGCCCGAAGATCCCAACAACAAGCCCGCACCCGGATCCTTGAAGCGGTGGCAACAGTTGTTGGAGCTCAAACTGCGCTTTTGGCGCAAGTGGTCGCGGGATTACCTGCTCAGCCTGCAGCAGCGGGCCCAGTGGAGCAAGGGCGAGGCCAATCTGGACGAAGGAGTGCACCAGCACGACGACAACACCCTAAAAACCCTATTTTAAGAGAGAAGAGAGCCGCCAGCCTCTCCATCTTCGGGTGACCCGCAAGCCGACCTTCTCGATCGCCGACGGCAAATTGGGTTGCGTGCGGACGACGAGGGTTGATGGGAAGAGTGGAGTGGGACCGGACTTCACTTGTCGAAGTACGCCCAAAGTCACTGCACTCGTTTGTTAACAATAAATTGAAGTTGAATCGAAAAGAAAAACAGCGTCTCATTCAATTCATTTAGTTTGTTTGTAATCTAAAAATTATTAGATTTTTCAATTATGTTTAATACAGTTTTCCTATTGAGAAAATATACAGTAGGAGGTGAACTTCAATCCAATCCATCCAAGCCGCAGGGATTCTGCGGGTAACAAACTTCATCTTGGTTTAATATTATACGACATGTCTTTACGTCTCCCATTGATGTCAATATATCTGAGATCTAGGCGGCATGGAATACGAGTATTGTCTGTCATCTGTTGTTCTCTTTGCATTACACACTATACAAATACTAGTATTTAATCATTTCATTACACAAATCACCAAAATCTAGAGCCCTTACCATGAAAACCAGGAGTACTGCGTTGTTAATTAATGAAGGTGAACGTCAGTCGAGTTTTAGCGTGTCTGGGCTGCCATCGGAGCGGCCCAGTATCAATCGCTTAATGAAGCATAGTTACGGAAGTACCGAAGATCGCCCAACTGTAGGCCAGAAGGCCCAGTTGTACATCAATCCGTAAAAATTTTCAAAAACTCAAAAAAAAAAAACAAATTTTAATTTTGGGAATTTTTTAAACAAGTTTTAAAAACTGAAATCTGAAACCAAACCGGAGCCCTAAACTACACAAAATTTTTGTTCTGTTCTAGTCGGAGTGTAAGGAGCAACTGAAAATATTAAGCAATAGAAAATATAACGATACACGATTTTGACAGCTATATGTGTTCCTAGGGTAATGTGATTGGCACAACAATCAGTTAATATAATCGAAAAAGGGACATCAAGTCATCTGTGAAATGAAAATACATTCATGTTCTCAATGTTTAAAATTGGAGATTATGCCAAAAAAAATGGTTGTAGCGGGTGGGTATTAGGTCAAAAAGCGTCAGATCGGCGAAGGACCTACTTTCCCAGGAACGCAAGGATCCAGACTATCGATTGGCATCAAAAAGTCGACTTCGAAAATGAGGCCGATTTTTAACAATTTTAATGATGTAATGTCGCACGCCCAGATCGGCCCACAAATAATGGAGAAAACAACAAAACAAAATATTCATTGTTGTTGTGGTCGATTTGTTGTACAACAAATGGTTGTTGTTGTACAACAACAACTTTCAACTTGCGGTAGCTCAAATGGAAAAACGAGAAATTCAGATCTGGGATACCAGGCAAAAGGAAATCAGCAGTAACCAACTAAAATAAAATTAAAAGAGTATAGGTGTATATTCCGCCCCCTTCCGACTGCATAAGGGAGAAAAACTGTGGCATACACAATATTCACGATACGAGAAAACTGAAAACCCAGAATCATAGGGGATGACCATATCTATCAGAGTGTTGAATCTGGACCAGTTCGGATTATTAATGGAGGAACGATTTGGCGAAGGAATGGTCCGAACATTTTAAATTTTAAAAAAGCAATAAATGCAATATGCAACATTATTGTTGGCATTTTTTGAGGGTTTCCATGTAGATGCCATGTATAGCTTCATAGCGGCGAGCTTTCGAACGGATATCATTCAATATTTGTGTGTCATCTCTAGAAATATCGCACTTTAAACGCATTTTGGCGCAAAACTCAAATTTGCGGACTACGAGTATGTCTGATTAGCTTTAGCGTTGATTAAATCCTCATACCTCCATTACTTCGTCCGATTTTGGCGCGGCACACCGGCTTGTAATCGTGACATGAGGATTCGGCGAAACGAAAACGAACGGGACACTTCCAGTTCCGTTAATATGGATACTCTTTTGTGGTTGGTTTTGCCCTTTTATGTTTTTTATATTTTAAATATAGTTTAATATATGCAGCCAGTGCAAGCAATAGGGCCAGTAAAACATTTGAGGGAGCATCCCAGTTGCCGAGTTGCGACGTGGGGGACAGTTGTGGCGGAAAATGAAAAAAACTTAGAAGGCGTAATGGACATCGAGGGCGTCTCGCGCGATGGATCGCTTTGTAAAGGAAACGCGCAGAATTCAATTCCGCGAATTCGTGGATAATGGCGTAAAGGGTGCAATCAGTCATAGTCTCTCCCAGTTTGGGAGAGTACACCATCGTTCGTATGGCATTTCTCGAATACCTATTGATCTGGCCACCGACTGCGATGATCTTGTGATCGCCCGTGTGCATGAACATTAGACCAAAGTGATGATCGTGCATCACCAAATAGTTATCGCTGGGCGTATACTTGACAAGGTTGTAGCGCGGATTCGAATAGCTCAAATGATGCGACATAGGCTTCACACGGCAACGGCCCTCAAAGACGCACTTCCAGTCGATGTCCTTTAATTCGTTGGAACCGCTGCCCAAGTGCCAGCTGCTCTCCTGCAATCGTCGGGAACACATAAAAAAAATATTTCCAAATTCTAAATTCGAAATTGTAAATTTAATTAAAAATTCGGCAGAATTTGAGGTCACTTTTTAACCATTTAACAAGTAATAGTACTCGTTGTGGGGTTCGACATAGAAACACTATCCGGTGATGGCACCGTCCCATATCCTCCTCCACTTTGAGGATGTGAGTGAATGTGGATGGCATCACTTCAATGCATGCTAAGGACGCACTATAAGGATATCCCAGATATCTCATCTCCATCTCTGGATATATACGAAGTAAGCACTATGGTCTGTGTGTGGGAAGCCATCATCATCAATGTCTTGTCAAATATGAATTTGCAACACACTCATCGATAAATACTTATTCAAATTGGGTACCTCGCGTCGTTTGAACTCGATCAGTACCGGATCATCATTCGTGGGTGACATAAAGTCGCCCAACAGCCGCTTCATCTCCATCTTTGGTCTGATGGCCTGTTTGGCGATAGCCAAACGTTTATCGAACTCATCGGTGCCGTAGGGCAGGTTGGTGGTGCGGTATCCCAGCTGTACAACTTTTTTGATGATCTTCCGATTGCTCAGAAATCGCTTATCGTCTGCAGTGGCAAAGGAGTTGAAGTAATCATCGTATGTGTCGAAATCTAATACACTAATGTCCACTTGTTGGCTGCTGCCAATATAGAAAAGTGTCTAAGAAAAGTGTTCAGTGTCTTTGGTTGTTTTTTGGTGTAAATAATTAAAAATGTCGGTGTTATGGTAGTGTTTTAGTGTTTCTGTTCATTCTGTAGTTCTGTGTGATTCTGTATAAACATTATTGTTGGAGCAGAGAATAAATAAAGAAATAAAAACCTATGTTAAAAACCCTATTTTAACCCTATCTCCATCTTCGGGTGACCCGCAAGCCGACCTTCTCGATCGCCGACGGCAAATTGGGTTGCGTGCGGACGACGAGGATTGATGGGAAGAGTGGAGTGGGACCGGACTTCACTTGTCGAAGTACGCCCAAAGTCACTGCACTCGTTTGTTAACAATAAATTGAAGTTAAATCGAAAAGAAAAACCGCATGTCATTCAATTCATTTAGTTTGTTTGTAATCTAAAAATTATTAGATTTTTCATTGGCGCCCGAGAAGTACTTCGGTTTTTTAGTTTTCGTGTTGATTTCAGTTCTTTCGCTCAGTGGTGGCTTAGGCTCGCGTGTGAAAAAGCGCCAAGTTGCAGTTTGAACCGTGCCACAGACGTGCCCTTTTGGACCCTCGCCATTTTGGACGCTGCCGTATTTGAAGCCACAGACGTGACCTTTTGGACCCTCGCCATCTTGGACGCTGCCTAATTTGAAGTGTTGATGGACGCCAAAACAGGACGATTACTTTCTATAGATTCGCTAGAAAGTTTGCAGGTATTCTGTGCCAAAAATTGAGTCTCACCGGTTGATTTACGTTGTGTCGCAATATATTGTTCGCTTGTCCGACCAAAACGATCAACTGCAGTGATATACATATGTGCTGTAGCGTATAACGTACAGGGGGAAGGAGCAGATGGAATTCAAATTGATGGAAGGACGTACGCGCTGGCTTCGGCTTTTGTCTCTGGTCGGCTGGGTGTGGGCTTTGAGGACAGGGTACCACCAATTTGGGGGCTCCCGCGTAGAGTTGCAGGGAGAAGTGTTTAAAAATTCTAGTTATCGCGTACAAGGAGGAAATGGAGAACGGGAGAGGGGATGCAGGAGGTCATAGGGATAGGTCAGCAGCTATAGGAGAAAGGGGATATTGTCAAAAGTCAGGTCTCTGTTGGTTGTGTGATCGCCAAATACGAACACGCCCACCCTACCATGATCCTTAAGGGCCAATTCAATTTATGTTAAGGATCCCTCCAACAGAGCTGTCAGTGGATTACAGTGCATGGTTTCTATTAACGATATTTAGCCTTGATTCATTTCAAAACTAATTTTATTGACAAAATCCAAAATATTTCGTTTATGGTAAGAACCAACCTAACTCTACCCGCACCTAACATTAAATAATCGCTATCTTACATGGTACCAGAATATATATGCTTATAAGTTATAATAGGGTAAGGTTACGGGGAAATCAATTCATGATAATCGTATAGCTAGGTGTATTAGAATGATAATATGGGATAATAGTAATAATGTAGTGTAATAGTGATAGGGTAATGTAATATTAATAGTGTAATGTAATAATTTGAATATGGTATATGGTATATGGCGATATTTATGATGATTATATGATTATATGATGTGCGCTTTCAAAAAATATTCAAAATTAAACTCGAGTATGTTTGGTTTTAACGCGGGCCAATGCAAAGCCAAGAAAATCGAAAAACAACAACTGTCCATGTATATGGTCATTTCGGAATTATTGCAAGTTCAGAGAGCAAAGTTACCGCAAATTCATGTTTCTTAAATACCAAATGGGTATTATAATCACTCACGATACTGATATCCATTACGACTCCCACGCAGAAAGATCTTTCGTTGTGTAGATGGCTGGATGATGAGATGCATAGGTGATTGGATGATGAGATGAGAAGGTGATTAAATGATGAGATGAGAAGGTGATTAAATGATGAGATGAGGAATGAGGGGTAACCACACTCTCGACTGCAATGTTAATATCATATTAATTATATATATAAGCAAACAAAAATCCGATACGCGATTTTGACCATGTACATGCGCTCCCCTTTCTCTTTCTTTCTATTCGGTTAAACCAGGCATACATGCCTTATACATGGGTTATACATGTTTTAGCCGTATCAATACAGTAATGTTAATTTATAAACGGATGAAACTAAACGGGGTTGTTGTATCAGGTCTACAATCGTAACTACAAACTAATTCTGTTGCCCGATCGAGGTCTCCAGACTGGGTTGCGTGTTCATGCGTGGTTTCTCCAGAGCATCGGTTATCCAAACAGCTGACGAAGTAAGGGGGTCAATGACCGCGGTACACCCACTAGCAAGAGGTTAGGCCAGCTGGAACTCTCTTGCGGTGGCCATACAGATGGGCCTAAATCTTGCTTTAGTCCATCAAAATCAGCAGCCGCTGTCTTGGTTGGTGGATCCCTGCTAATTCACTGCGTTATGAACTCCGTCCTCGAGCTCACTTGGCTCGCACCCGGGTATAACACCAAAGGGGTTATAGACGATTCGCGGTGAGGGTATGAACCGCTACCGGAAGAGGTGGGCTTAGTGACACTGCGGTAACCTCGCTGTAGTACGAGTGATACGAGTGGTGCAATCCCTAAACGGGAAGTGCACCACGGCAAGCAAAGAAATGGTTTGGCACTGGATCTCCTTCTCCAGCTTACGATTGAAGCACCCCGCCACCGAGGTGCTGCCGTGGGCTTGTTGGTTAGGTGCGCCTCGCGGTATGCGGAAAATGCTGTGAAAATTCACTTTTTCAGACAAATCAACACCGCTGTATCGAAACCATACTCACGGGGATCTTCAGCTAACAAAGCACTAATATATAAAGCTATCACTTGGCTTGATGTCGGGCGGTACACAGGTTAAGGGCTATGCAATATGTCGAACCACAAAATTTATCACGACTGTACACTTTGACGGCCACGAGGAGAAAGAGATCGACTCTCAGCACCGCCAAGGGAAGTAGACCACGTTTTTCCTTTCCTTTTTCGAATCCTTCTATGCCTGATTCTTTAGGTAAAGCAAGTAGCAATAATTTTCAGGGCGATAGAAAATGAAAACAATGGGACGGCGTTGCCACCTTTTTCCCAAAACAGGTGTTCGGTCCGAAAGCTCTATGATCGTAACCCAGTATTTTTTCGAACTTTTTTCCCAACCAGTATTCAAATAAAACCGTTGACTTTCAAAATGCACGAATATTACACCCCCCCACTGAAATCACACTTTGGGGGTTCCACCTACCAAAGCGTGATCCGCGCTTGGAGTGCTATTGACCTAGGCAGTGATATCATGTTGTATTTATTGTTTGATATCCTTAGCGTGGTATTTTCCAATAAACCGACCCTGACAGTCTTCTAACTCGTAGTAGCTGTTTCCGAGTCTCCGCCTAATTCGTGACTTCCGAAAAGTAGGGGCCAGTTTCGCATTAAACCCTTTGGTAAAGCTGCTCTGCTCAAAATTCCGTCGATAAACCTCTTGACCCACTTGAAAAGTAACTTCTCGACTTCGAAGGTTATACGTCGTTTCATTCCGCGTATGCTGCTTTTGCATTGCCTTTGCAGCTGTCTTCCGAATTAAGTCGAAAGAATCGTCCCGAGCAAAAACGACAGATCGATCCTCCAACATGCTTAGGTTTCTTAGCAGTTGATACGTGGATCCGCTAGTTATCATGTTTTGGCCAAAAGCAACACGATATGGGCTACTTTTGACAGCTGCATGCACACTAGATCGCAACGCACAAGTGATGAAGCTAAGTTGTTCATCCCAATTGGACTGGTCAGGCTTAAGATACGCCTTAATAGCGGCTAGTACGGAGCGATTTACGCGCTCGGACGCATTCGTTTGTGGGGCGTAGGAATGTCGAATTTGATATTTTTCCAAAAGGTCATTAAACCTGTGCGATTTGAATTGGACACCATTATCCGACACTATCAACTCCGGTACTCCAAAGCAATGGAATAGATCTTCCTCCATGAACTTGATCACTGCCTCCGCCGTAAATTTCTTCACCACCTTAAGGAAAGGGAATTTTGAGAAGTGATCGAGTACTACAAAGATGCCGATATTTCCCGATCGACTTCGAGGGTACGGGCCTAAGAAATCCACGTACAGCTTTTGGAAAAATCGGTCGGTTTCTCCTGCTTTGCCCATTCGCGGACGAAGAGGGTGATTGGGATGCTTGCAACACTTGCACAGCTCACAATTATTTACAAAGTCTTTAACATCGCCCACCAAGTTGGGCCAATAATAAAAACGTCGAATTCTTTCTAGCGTCTTATTGATCCCACTGTGGGACGCTAATGGATGTTCGTGGCCTTGCTTAAGCACTTCTGTCACCAGCACTCTGGGAACCCAAAGTTTCCAACACATGTCGTCGCTAATTTTATCGCCAGCGGCGTGTTCCGCGCGACGATATATGAAATTATCCACTACCCTGACATCGGGTAACCGAGACGGATTAGCCTGGATTTTCGATATGAGTTCTCTATATTCGGCTGATTGAAATGCATCAGAGTTTAGATCCACGAGACTATCAATGCCCAAAGACGAGAGATCCTCGGTATGCACTCGTGACAATGCATCCGGTACGACATTCTGACTTCCTTTTCTATGTAAAATCTTGAAAGTGAAGTCCTGCAATTTCAGTGCCCATCGCGCAAGCCTTGAACTTAAATCGGCTTGGGCCATCAGCCATTTTAGCGATGCATGATCGGTAATAATGGAAAACTGATGACCTTCTACATAGGCTCTGAATTTCTTGACGCACATTACCGCTGCCAAACACTCTTTTTCTGTCACGGAATAATTGCGTTGACATTGGTTTAATTTGCGCGACATAAAGGCAATGGGTACCTCGTTTCCATTGTCATCCGTTTGCATCAAGACCTCCCCAACACCGGTGTGACTCGCATCGCAATGAATGGAAAACGGTATGGTAAAATTGGGACTATGTAGCACGGGAGCGTCACACATCCTTTCTTTTAAGGTGTCGAACGCTTTCTGTGCCTCATCTGTCCATTCAAATTTTCGCCGGGTCTTAAGCGTATCTGAAATCGGGGCGGCGATACCAGCATAGTTTTTTATGAATTTATGGTACCAACCAGTGAGACCTAAAAACCTACGGACTTGCTTCACGGATCGCGGTACCGGAAATTCTTTAATCGCTTGGACCTTCTCCACATCTGTCTGAATAGTACCGTGGCCTATAACGTGGCCCAAATATTTGACCTCCTGTAGACAAAATTTGGACTTCTCTACGTTAATGGTCAGGCCCGCGTCTCGTAATCGGCCAGACAAGATATTGAGAGCTTGTATATGCTGCTCAAACGATTCGGAGACAACCAGCAAATCGTCGAGGTAGACAAATATCTCGTTCCTTAAGGTTGGCGGGATCACCTTATCCATCAGCTTGGACATGGTTTGCGGCGCATTACATAACCCGAATGGCATCACGGTGTATTGATACAACGGACGTCCGGGAATAGTAAACGCCGTTTTTTCACGCGCGCTCACTTCCAACGGAATTTGCCAATATGCATCCTTCAAGTCAATACTTGAGATATACTCAGCTCGAGGGAGACGACTAAGAATGCCATCGATTAGAGGCATGGGATAAGCGTTTTTGACTGTCACTTCGTTGAGTTTCCTGCTGTCAATGCACAATCGTACCTTTCCCGGTTTACGAACGAGGACTACGGGTGAGGACCATGCGCTATCTGACTCTTCGATTACCCCAAGAGCTATCATTCGGTCTATCTCTAGATACATCTGTTTTTCTACGGCTGGAGACACGGCATAATGTCGCTGCTTAATTGCTTTAGCGTTACCCACATCAATATCGTGCGACAACCAGCTCGTTTTCCCAAGACCTTGCTTCGCAAAGGAGGGGAACATGTTGACCGTTTTCGCCAACTGCTCTTGCTGTGTCTTTGACAATGGCACGTGCACCGTACTGTCGAAAGAAATGCTGGATATTGCGGAACTGGATGACTGGTTTGCCAGAAACGCCGGTAGCAAGTCAAAACAGGACCAAAAATCGATGCCCAGATATAAATCTTGAGCCAAAGAAGGGACGATAAACAATTTTAATACTTTACTCTTGCCTTGAAAACCAATCTCAGTTGTGATCTTGCCAAGTATTGGTTGACTCTGACCATCGGCCGTTCGCACTGCCATTTTCACAGGCTTCAACTGAGTCTGATCGCGGACCAGATCGGCTGCAAACTCTCCACCTATGCAACTAATGGATGCACCAGTGTCCATGAGTCCACTGAGCGTCCTTCCTAGTACGGTAACTTGCGCATAGGGCCTCCAGTCATTAGACGCATTAACGACGGACGCCAATACATTTGCGCGCTCGTTTTTGACCATTTGGCGATATTGGAGCAATCGCTTGCGAGATCGAGTCGGACAAATGGATTCCTTTAAATCCGGGTTTAATATGCGAGTATATGAGGGAAAGTCGGGGAGATTAGGTATGTCAGGGAGTGATGAAACTGTCGAAGCTTCGATCACTGGGTGTTTGTTGCTTTTGAACTGATTGGTCTGCGTGCACTCGTCGATGGTGCACGGCTTGCCAAGTTTTTTGGATCGTTACATTTGGAACACGACGGTTTGTACGTATCTCTTTTGCCACAACCGTAGCAAAAGACGGTTCGATCCCCTACGCAATCTTGGTATCGTTGTCCAATAGTACCACAATTCCAACAGGAAAGGCTGACTGCTGCGACCACTAGCGGCTCTATTCCATCGACCTCAGGTTCATCCTCCTGATCTGTCTGCACCATAATTTCGTGAACCTGTCTTCTCATAGGAATACGCCTCGGTTCCGTGCTGCTACTGGACTTAGCCACAGACTGTATAAACCTTTCGCGTGTGCGCACTATGTTTCGCAATTGCGCTACAGTAAGAACCGGAATATACAATATTTCGTGTTGTATGTCCGACAAGAGATTCGATTTCAGCACTTCCAACAATGCCATTTCGGACATGGGGTTTACTAATTTGTCTGCTAGCGCTACGATGGCTTCGTAGAACGTGTCAAATGGCTCGTTCTGCTTCTGCTTTCGTTGCACTATAGCCGTACGAATTTCTAAATCAGTACGCCCATCTCTAAATCGAGTTTTAAGGGCTGAACTTAACTGAGGCCAGTTCACCGAGGGTACGCTTTTATGATAGCGCCAAAACCACTCGCTAGCACTGCCTTCGAAAAGGTAAATCGCGTTTCGGGCAACCAGATCAAGGTTTCCTTCCAAGGTCTGCTTGGTTAGGGCTTCTATTCGATATATGAAATCTTCTACCGACATAGAAGAACTTCCGGAAAATCGTACTTTCCACCCTGCGATTATTTGTCCAATCCTATCGGATCGTAGTCCCGCTATCTGTTGCGATCCCCATGGGGTGGCTGAGACATTCGAATCGTTAGCCTGACTCATTTGGGCATTAACACACTCTCGAGGGGGTATTTGGAACAACTGTTCGAAGGTTTGGGCTTCTCCACTAGGTTGGACTGTTCCAGTAGACTGGTTCGTTTGCGGTGGTACCGCTTGACTTGTCCAACGCTGGAAACCTACTTCCATAGTCTGAGTCATTTGGTTCATTGCTTGGGACAACAAACTGATTTGAGCCATGGCATCCGTCAATGCCTGTGCCATTTGAGCCAAGCCTGGGTTGGCTGCATCTGCAGTCTCGCGGTTTGGAGGTGACATGTTTGGCACAATGGCCTCAGGTGGACCAACGGAGGGCAGATTCTCAACACTTACAGATGTATCTGCGGCCAAACCCTGAGATCGGGTTCTCATCCGCACTTGAATCAGAGAATCGTCGTTAGAAACGCTCGCCTGTGCTAAGGCTAATTCCTCTGCCAAGCTAGGAGCGGATGGTTGAAGGGGCTTGTTGCACGCCGGGCACACTGTCTTTTCACCGCCTCTCGTATTAAAACAAACTCGATGAAACACGTGATTACAGCTGGTTCTGAACAGCTGGGCTCGATATTCTACCTGTCTCACGCAGATACAGCAGATAATATCGGAGTTGTCGTTCTGGTTTACCTCCTCAAAGCTCCAATCTAGGGACATTCTATTCTAATAAAAAAATATTCTTCCTCTGCTACACTCTATGTTCACCTTCTAACTAAAAAACTAGAAATTTATATACTTTATAATTAAAGTTCCGAAACCATGCAAGCAATCGTCCAACAGCAGTGTTTTCCCCTAACTGACTTTTTGACAATATTAACACTGGACTATCAATACAAGGGGTCATCGGATAAATACTGGGGCCGTACGGTAGTTCTCAACCACTGTCCGACATCCGAGCAATCCTAAACCCTGATACATAGTAGATCACAAAACACAAAAAAAATGAAATATTGAGGATTAGAAAAAGTGAAAAAGAAGGAAATGAAGGAAAAAGGAAGTGAAAAAGGAAGGTTTATGCTGACCTAAGGAATACACCATCTTTGATGCTATTGCTTCCGTTCGCGGGCAGGCCGTAGCGTTAAGCCACTGAGTAACCTGATCCAGGCCAAAACTTCCGACAATGATCAGCAATGTTACGAACAAGTTCATCCTCCAAACACCAAGTTCCCATTTTCGTGGGTAGGCAGTAGAGCTAGTCCACTTTGGAACCTACATCCAACAAAAACTTTGATCTGCGCTATTTAGCGGAGTTACTCATCTGGCCAGATACTAAATGTTCGCTATTGTGCCTAGTATTTTGATGAACCTTGAGGGCGGGGGGGGTTTTCAGTTATTTTACAAACTGCCACACAATCCAGCAACTCAAATCTTCATCAGCCAGACATTGAACGACAAGGTATCTCTAGAAGGAGAAAAGGGTGAGGAAATAAGTCGCAAGACACTACAGTAATATGCAGCACTCATAGGTGTTGATGACTTTTACGAAATTTTCTTGGTCGGGGCAAGCCGAAGAAGGGCCCCACGTTGGGCGCCAAAAATTTTCTTAAAATTACAACTTCCATGCTACCACTTTGACAAAATTGCCAAACTCTACGAACGCTCTTTACCTGTAGCGTATAACGTACAGGGGGAAGGAGCAGATGGAATTCAAATTGATGGAAGGACGTACGCGCTGGCTTCGGCTTTTGTCTCTGGTCGGCTGGGTGTGGGCTTTGAGGACAGGGTACCACCAATTTGGGGGCTCCCGCGTAGAGTTGCAGGGAGAAGTGTTTAAAAATTCTAGTTATCGCGTACAAGGAGGAAATGGAGAACGGGAGAGGGGATGCAGGAGGTCATAGGGATAGGTCAGCAGCTATAGGAGAAAGGGGATATTATCAAAAGTCAGGTCTCTGTTGGTTGTGTGATCGCCAAATACGAACACGCCCACCCTACCATGATCCTTAAGGGCCAATTCAATTTATGTTAAGGATCCCTCCAACAGAGCTGTCAGTGGATTACAGTGCTACGAGACGATGCTGCATGGTTTCTATTAACGATATTTAGCCTTGATTCATTTCAAAACTAATTTTATTGACAAAATCCAAAATATTTCGTTTATGGTAAGAACCAACCTAACTCTACCCGCAGCTAACATTAAATAATCGCTATCTTACATGGTACCAGAATATATATGCTTATAAGTTATAATAGGGTAAGGTTACGGGGAAATCAATTCATGATAATCGTATAGCTAGGTGTATTAGAATGATAATATGGGATAATAGTAATAATGTAGTGTAATAGTGATAGGGTAATGTAATATTAATAATGTAATGTAATAATGTGAATATGGTATATGGTATATGGCGATATTTATGATGATTATATGATTATATGATGTGCGCTTTCAAAAAATATTCAAAATTAAACTCGAGTATGTTTGGTTTTAACGCGGGCCAATGCAATGCCAAGAAAATCGAAAAACAACAACTGTCCATGTATATGGTCATTTCGGAATTATTGCAAGTTCAGAGAGCAAAGTTACCGCAAATTCATGTTTCTTAAATACCAAATGGGTATTATAATCACTCACGATACTGATATCCATTACGACTCCCACGCAGAAAGATCTTTCGTTGTGTAGATGGCTGGATGATGAGATGCATAGGTGATTGGATGATGAGATGAGAAGGTGATTAAATGATGAGATGAGAAGGTGATTAAATGATGAGATGAGGAATGAGGGGTAACCACACTCTCGACTGCAATGTTAATATCATATTAATTATATATATAAGCAAACAAAAATCCGATACGCGATTTTGACCATGTACATGCGCTCCCCTTTCTCTTTCTTTCTATTCGGTTAAACCAGGCATACATGCCTTATACATGGGTTATACATGCTTTAGCCGTATCAATACAGTAATGTTAATTTATAAACGGATGAAACTAAACGGGGTTGTTGTATCAGGTCTACAATCGTAACTACAAACTAATTCTGTTGCCCGTTCGAGGTCTCCAGACTGGGTTGCGTGTTCATGCGTGGTTTCTCCAGAGCATCGGTTATCCAAACAGCTGACGAAGTAAGGGGGTCAATGACCGCGGTACACCCACTAGCAAGAGGTTAGGCCAGCTGGAACTCTCTTGCGGTGGCCATACAGATGGGCCTAAATCTTGCTTTAGTCCATCAACATCAGCAGCCGCTGTCTTGGTTGGTGGATCCCTGCTAATTCACTGCGTTATGAACTCCGTCCTCGAGCTCACTTGGCTCGCACCCGGGTATAACACCAAAGGGGTTATAGACGATTCGCGGTGAGGGTATGAACCGCTACCGGAAGAGGTGGGCTTAGTGACACTGCGGTAACCTCGCTGTAGTACGAGTGGTACGAGTGGTGCAATCCCTAAACGGGAAGTGCACCACGGCAAGCAAAGAAATGGTTTGGCACTGGATCTCCTTCTCCAGCTTACGATTGAAGCACCCCGCCACCGAGGTGCTGCCGTGGGCTTGTTGGTTAGGTGCGCCTCGCGGTATGCGGAAAATGCTGTGAAAATTCACTTTTTCAGACAAATCAACACCGCTGTATCGAAACCATACTCACGGGGATCTTCAGCTAACAAAGCACTAATATATAAAGCTATCACTTGGCTTGATGTCGGGCGGTACACAGGTTAAGGGCTATGCAATATGTCGAACCACAAAATTTATCACGACTGTACACTTTGACGGCCACGAGGAGAAAGAGATCGACTCTCAGCACCGCCAAGGGAAGTAGACCACGTTTTTCCTTTCCTTTTTCGAATCCTTCTATGCCTGATTCTTTAGGTAAAGCAAGTAGCAATAATTTTCAGGGCGATAGAAAATGAAAGCAATGGGACGGCGTTGCCACCTTTTTCCCAAAACAGGTGTTCGGTCCGAAAGCTCTATGAAAGCTCTATGATCGTAACCCAGTATTTTTTCGAACTTTTTTCCCAACGAGTATTCAAATAAAACCGTTGACTTTCAAAATGCACGACAGGCGTCGAATATTACAGTGCATGTGTATGTGCTAACAGTCAAACACAGAGAACACAGCTCAATTTCTGGCACCTTCCTTTTTATACCTTATTCGGCCAAATTAATGTGCATTAGGTGAAAGTGTAGCAAGTATACGTGTGTACAAATATATGTACATAAGTTCGAATTCGTCGAACATACCTACGCCATATATACGTATGCTCATGCTGACCACCACTTAATGTGCATAACCAAAGCGGCAACACATATGTACATATTTGGCTAAAAATTTATTTAACTATATCAAAATATAATATACATACATTATAAACGGTGGTCTATCTAGTGCATTTAATAACATTGGTCGTGTGTTTGTGCAATCGCAAAGCGTCGCAGTGTCTTTTCGGTTGTTCGCTTTGATTTAACCGCAACGTACAATACAATATACATACACACCTACAGAAATCTGCTTGCAATTGCACATACACGCAACGCTTGGTAAAGGTTCTTGGGCACCAGCAGCAGCTGATTTTTCGTGCGTTCGTTAACCTTGCTCGCTCTGTGCTTGCGTCGGTTATATATTAGTTTGTGTGTGCGAGCGCTCGCGCCAAATTTACCGCTTATTCTCTTCTCCCCCGTTTTGGCATACCATACAGGTCAGCTTGGTTCGAGCGCCTGTATTACTTTCGTCTTGTGCGTGCGCTCGCGCCAAATTCTCTCACTTACTCTTTGATCCCCCGCACTTTGCACTCTACCCCTGTTGCCCACAAAGTGGCAGCAGCGAACATCGGGCTTGCTTACTTTCGGTCGCTTGGACCGCTTTCGTTTGTTTGTTCACATATTGCGCCAGGGCGTTTGTGTGTTTGGGTAAGCAAGCTTGGTGTTTTTTTGGTACATAGCTGCAGTGCGTGTGCGAGGGTAGCTTGAAGAGTTTGGCGAACTTTGGGTACGGTATTGAAGGTAGTTCCTTTTTCGCATTTCAACTGTGTCTGAGTCCGATAGGCCAACTGTGGAACGTCCAACAGCTGAACGGCCAACAGTGCCTAAAACAAATAATGTGTCAACAAAGGTTTGAAAAGGTCAGTGCTGATATTGCACGCGTGCAAAAAGCCTTTAGATCGAAGCAGATTTCATCGGACAAAACTGAATTAGCTTGTCGCCTAGAACTTTTAGAGGGTTGTATCGATAAGGCTATGAACCTGCAGGCAGAGTTGGACATTTTGAGTCCAACCAATGACAGTAGGGGGCCGTTGGAGGATCTGTGTGTCGTCACTAAAGCATTGTTTATGAATGCAATTAAACCAAGATCCGACACACAGATGCAGCATGACTGCTCAGGGAATTCACGGTTCGACACACACATGCATGACTGCTCACTGAATTCGAGCCAGCGATCGCAGCTGCCGAAAATGCGTTTGCCGAAGTTTAGTGGCAAACATTCGGAATACAAAAATTTCATGTGCCTGTTCCAAAGCCTTATTGACGACGATGCTTCTTTGACAAACGTAGAAAAGTTTAACCATCTCGTATCGTGTTTGTCAGATGAAGCATTGGGTGTAGTAAAACCCTTTCAGATGACAGACTGCAATTACCCTAAGGCCCTTGCCAGTCTGAAGTCAGTCTACGACAATAAATGTCTAAGTATGCTAAAACTCAAAAACTGTGCCTCAATTGTTTGACCACGGGACATACAGTATCGAGTTGCAAGGCAGCGAAGTGTAGGGTGTGCTCAAAGCCTCACCATTCGCTCCTTCATCGGTACACTGCATCAGGGCAAGGTGAAGCAGCGGCACTTCAAGCCTCAACGTCGGAGGCATACGTAGGTAACATGCTCAATGCGGATCAAGTCGTTCTGGCTACCGCGATCGTAAGCATCAAAGACAGATTCGGACAGTTACATCCAGCAAGAGCTTTGCTCGATAGTGGCTCTCAAATAAATTTGATGTCTGAGAGCCTAGCACAGAGGCTTCGGCTTAAACGTGAGCCAACTTCCCTTGCTATCGCAATGGTGGGTGGTGCAACCACCGATAGTAAAACTAAGGTTTGTGCATCGATACATTCTCGTTTGAATTTCGCACACGTTTTCCGCTGAGTGTTGGGTACTAAAGTCGATTTCCACATCTCAGCCCGGGCAATCACTTTCCACATCGAGCTGGAAAATCCCAAAAAACATTCAATTGGCAGATCCCGAATTCCATAAGCCGGCTAAGGTGGATGTTCTCTTGGGAGCTGAAGTGTTTTATGGGCTATTGTGCGTTGGGCAAATTAAGTTATATTCCGAGTTGCCCATTATGCAAAAAACATTGCTCGGTTGGATTGTTGCAGGCAAATGTACTGGACAGGCGCCTCGGCAACAGTGTAATGAGAGTTCGGTAGCTCAAGTGTATAGTTGTTCTCTCGACTCATTAGTAAACCGTTTTTGGGAATTGGATCAATGTCCAATTGAGTCGAAGGCTGTCCGCCAAACGGCTGAACAACAGGCCTGTGAGTTGTACTTCGCAAAAACGGTACAACGATTGTCTTTCGGTCGCTTTCAAGTAAAACTTCCATTTAAGACCGACCCTAAAGTTCTTGGCCTGTCCTTTCAAACTGCGGAAAGGCGTTTTTTGCAACTTGAGCGCAAACTGTCAAAGGATGACACTCTCAAAAGTATGTACCATGACTTCATGAAAGAGTATTTGGATTTGGGACATATGTCCATTTTGAAGTCTGCTCCTCTAGAACAGCATTACTATATTCCTCACCAATGCGTTCTCAGACCTGAGAGTACCTCAACCAAACTTCGTGTTGTGTTCGATGCTTCCAGCAAAACATCAACAGCAGTATCGCTGAACGAAACACTAATGGTGGGGCCAAATTACAGGCAGATAAATGTTTCTGAGGAAGACAGAGACTTCCAGCTTGTCTTGTGGAGAGAAAACACTTCACAAAACATACAGGCATACAGGTTGAATACTGTTACATACGGTACAGCGTCAGCACCTTTTTTGGCTGTACGTTGCTTATTCGAATTGGCAGATAGTTTCGCACAATCACATCCCATTGGCGCGGAAGTGATTCGCAATTGTTTTTATGTAGACGATATGCTGGCAGGTGCAGACAGTTTAAAAGAACTGAACACAATTTGCAGCCAGGTTCGGGATATTTTGAAGTCAGGAGGATTTCCGTTGGCCAAGTGGGATTTAAAATTGCCCGACTCAATCTGGAAAGAATGAGGAAATCAACATTAAGGTTGATGAGCAAAGCTCAGTCAAAACGCTTGGAATGCGCTGGGCACCTCAAGATGATGATGATGACGCTGTACGAAGGGGTTCAAATTCACGGCTTTTCTGACGCATCCAGTGACGCCTACGGTTGCTGCATATACGTGCGAACATGCAACGACGAAGACGTTCGCGTATCATTGCTCACGGCAAAGTCGAGGGTAGCTTCGCTGAGCGTAAAGACAATACCCCGGTTAGAGATTTGTGCAGCACTATTGCTGGCCAAACTCTAGCAACAAGTGTCGACCACAATGACCAAATTTACGATAGAAAGCGTAAATTTCTGGTCAGATTCGCAGGTCACGCTATATTGGTTGGAGCGTGATTCGGGCACGTTGGGTACATTCGTCGCGAATCGAGTAGCAGAATGTCAAGAACTGTCAGCTGGAGTCGTATGGCCTCACGTTCCTTCGGATGCTAATCCAGCAGACTTGGTTTCAAGGGGAACAGATGTTGACGACATTGTGAGCTCCTTGTGGTTCAATGGGCCAAGCTTTTTAATGGCAGAAAAAGATCGATGGCCTCAACTTCATCAGTTCGAGATAGCGTCAGAAGTGAAAACTTCTGAAGATAAGAAAAGTGCAGTGGTATGTGCGCTTGGGGTAGGTGATGGTGAATCTAATTGCATTGTGCAATTGATCAACCGACAATCGATGTTTGCTAAGTTGGTCCGTATAATGGCCTACGTGCTTCGATTCTGTTTCAGGCAGCTTAGAGGTGATTCACATCTTGTATCTGCGACAGAAAGAAACATTGCGTTTTTAAAGTTGATCGCAGTCGTACAAAGCACAACATACATCACGGAGTATAGATTATTGGAAAAATCGGCAGCACTAGCTCCGATGCTGCAATCGTTAAATCCATTCGTCCACGAGTTTGATGAAAATGGCATCAATTTTAAGTTAATTCGAGTAGGAGGGCGCTTGCTACACGGCCCTATCGCATACGACGCCAAGTTCCCTCTGTTGCTACCAAAGGGATCTGAATTGGTCAGCCTTTTGGTCAGGCATTTGCACCTTATGCACTACCATGCTGGTGCAAAGGTTCTTGTGGGATTGCTGAGGCAGCAAGTTTAGGTGATCAATGCCCGAAGCGTGTGTACAGCGCATATTAGAAGATGCGTACACTGCTTTCACTACAAGCCAAAGTTGTTAGGGCAAATAATGGGAAATTTGCCAGGTGACCGCCTTCGTGAGGGTCGGCCGTTCAGAGTAGCTGGCGTAGATTTCTGTGGGCCGTTCTACGTAAGCTATAGAATCAGAGGTAGACCACCCGTTAAAATGTGCGTTGCCGTTTTTGTTTGTTTCGCCTCAAAAGCAGTCCATCTGGAACTTGTCTCAGACCTCTCAACTGACGCCTTTCTAAATGTCTTCAAAAGGTTCGTTGGGAGACGGGGACTGCAGGAGAAGATGTACAGCGACAACGCGACCAACTTCGTGGAAGCGAGCAACGTGCTCAGGGAGCTCCAAGCGGCAGTTCTCAGGAGCAGGGAGGAACTGAAGGAGTACGCAGCGAAGAGAGGGGTGAACTGGTGCTTCATCCCTCCGAGAGCACCACACTTCAGCGGGCTGTGGGAAGCAGCAGTCAAGGCAGCAGTCAAGGCAGCAGTCAAGGCGACGCCAACCTTACGCCGGACGATTTGAGCACGCACCTGGTGGAGGTCAAGGCGTTGCTCAACTCCAGGCCCCTCGTGGCGGACACCAGCGACCCGAACGACGGGGAAGCCATCACGCCTGGGCACTTGCTCATCGGCCAACCGCTGCTGGGCCTGCCGCACGGATCCATGCCCGAAGATCCCAACAACAAGCCCGCACCCGGATCCTTGAAGCGGTGGCAACAGTTGTTGGAGCTCAAACTGCGCTTTTGGCGCAAGTGGTCGCGGGATTACCTGCTCAGCCTGCAGCAGCGGGCCCAGTGGAGCAAGGGCGAGGCCAATCTGGACGAAGGAGTGCACCAGCACGACGACAACACCCTAAAAACCCTATTTTAAGAGAGAAGAGAGCCGCCAGCCTCTCCATCTTCGGGTGACCCGCAAGCCGACCTTCTCGATCGCCGACGGCAAATTGGGTTGAGTGCGGACGACGAGGGTTGATGGGAAGAGTGGAGTGGGACCGGACTTCACTTGTCGAAGTACGCCCAAAGTCACTGCACTCGTTTGTTAACAATAAATTGAAGTTGAATCGAAAAGAAAAACAGCGTCTCATTCAATTCATTTAGTTTGTTTGTAATCTAAAAATTATTAGATTTTTCAATTATGTTTAATACAGTTTTCCTATTGAGAAAATATACAGTAGGAGGTGAACTTCAATCCAATCCATCCAAGCCGCAGGGATTCTGCGGGTAACAAACTTCATCTTGGTTTAATATTATACGACATGTCTTTACGTCTCCCATTGATGTCAATATATCTGAGATCTAGGCGGCATGGAATACGAGTATTTCATCTGTTGTTCTCTTTGCATTACACACTATACAAATACTAGTATTTAGTCATTTCATTATACAAATCACCAAAATCTAGAGCCCTTACCATGAAAACCAGGAGTACTGCGTTGTTAATTAATGAAGGTGAACGTCAGTCGAGTTTTAGCGTGTCTGGGCTGCCATCGGAGCGGCCCAGTATCAATCGCTTAATGAAGCATAGTTACGGAAGTACCGAAGATCGCCCAACTGTAGGCCAGAAGGCCCAGTTGTACATCAATCCGTAAAAATTTTCAAAAACTCAAAAAAAAAAACAAATTTTAATTTTGGGAATTTTTTAAACAAATTTTAAAAACTGAAATCTGTAACCAAACCGGAGCCCTAAACTACACAAAATTTTTGTTCTGTTCTAGTCGGAGTGTAAGGAGCAACTGAAAATATTAAGCAATAGAAAATATAACGATACACGATTTTGACAGCTATATGTGTTCCTAGGGTAATGTGATTGGCACAACAATCAGTTAATATAATCGAAAATGGGACATCAAGTCATCTGTGAAATGAAAATACATTCAAGTTCTCAATGTTTAAAATTGGAGATTATGCCAAAAAAAATGGTTGTAGCGGGTGGGTATTAGGTCAAAAAGCGTCAGATCGGCGAAGGACCTACTTTCCCAGGAACGCAAGGATCCAGACTATCGATTGGCATCAAAAAGTCGACTTCGAAAATGAGGCAGATTTTTGGCAATTTCAATGATGTAATGTCGCACGCCCAGATCAGCCCACAAATAATGGAGAAAACAACAACAAAAAAAATGCATTGTTGTTGTGGTCGATTTGTTGTACAACAAATGGTTGTTGTTGTACAACAACAACTTTCAACTTGCGGTAGCTCAAATGGAAAAACGAGAAATTCAGATCTGGGATACCAGGCAAAAGGAAATCAGCAGTAACCAACTAAAATAAAATTAAAATTAAAAAGTGGAGCATACATTTGGTGACAAAAAACCAGCTAACTTCTGCGATTTATGTTCGCCTAGTACTCAGATCCGAAATTTCTTGGTTTGCGCCGATTGACTACAAATTTGATTTGCATTTTTCATTGCACTATATCTCGGCTATTTATGGACCGATCTGGACGTGCCATACCTTTTCGTGATCGGGAGAGTCCTGCCAACAGATTGGCATCATTCGCGTAAAATCCTCATTGTTGTCATTGAAATTGCAAAAAATCGGCCTCACCGCCCCTTACGATACTGGGAAAGTAGGTCCTTCGCCGATCTGATCCTGTTTGGCCGAGATATAGCGTAAACAAATACTGGTTTTTATACCCGGTACTCGAAGAGTATAGGTGTATATTCCGCCCCCTTCCGACTGCATAAGGGACGAAAAACTGTGGCATACACAATATTCACGATACGAGAAAACTGAAAACCCAGAATCATAGGGGATGACCATATCTATCAGAGTGTTGAATCTGGACCAGTTCTGATTATTAATGGAGGAACGATTGGGCGAAGGAATGGTAAATGCAATATGCAACATTATTGTTTTTAGCATTTTTTGAGGGTTGCCATGTAGATGCCATGTATAGTTACATGGCGGCGAGCTTTCGAACGGATATCATTTATTATTTGTGTGTCATCTCTAGAAATATCGCACTTTAAACTTGTAATCGTGACATCAGGATTCGGCGAAACGAAAACTTCCAGTTCCGTTAATATGGATACTCTTTTGTGGTTGGTTTTGCCCTTTTATGTTTTTTATATTTTAAATATAGTTTAATATATGCAGCCAGTGCAAGCAATAGGGCCAGTAAAACATTTGAGGGAGCATCCCAGTTGCCGAGTTGCGACGTGGGGGACAGTTGTGGCGGAAAATGAAAAAAACTTAGAAGGCGTATTGGACATCGAGGGCGTCCCGCGCGATGGATCGCTATGTAAAGGAAACGCGCAGAATTCAATTCCGCGAATTCGTGGATAATGGCGTAAAGGGTGCAATCAGTCATAGTCTCTCCCAGTTTGGGAGAGTACCCCATCGTTCGTATGGCGTTTCTCGAATACCTATTGATCTGGCCACCGACTGCGATGATCTTGTGATCGCCCGTGTGCATGAAAATTAGACCAAAGTGATGATCGTGCATCACCAAATAGTTATCGCTGGGCGTATACTTGACAAGGTTGTAGCGCGGATTCGAATAGCTCAAATGATGCGACATAGGCTCCACACGGCAACGGCCCTCAAAGGCGCACTTCCAGTCGATGTCCAGCCCAAGTTACAGCTGCTCTCCTGCGATCGTCGGGAACACATAAAAAAATATTTCCAAATTCTAAATTCAAAATTGTAAATTTAATTAAAAATTCGGCAGAATTTGAGGTCACTTTTTAACCATTTAACAAGTAATAGTACTCGTTGTGGGGTTCGACATAGAAACACTATCCGGTGATGGCACCGTCCCATATCCTCCTCCACTTTGAGGATGTGAGTGAATGTGGATGGCATCACTTCAATGCATGCTAAGGACGCACTATAGGGATATCCCAGATATCTCATCTCCATCTCTGGATATATGCGAAGTAAACACTATGGTCTGTTTGTGGGAAGCCTTCATCATCAATGTCTTGGCAAATATGAATTTCCAACACACTCATCGATAAATACTTATTCAAATTGGGTACCTCGCGTCGTTTGAACTCGATCAGTACCGGATCATCATTCGTGGGTGACATAAAGTCGCCCAAAAGCCGCTTCATCTATATCTTTGGTCTGATGGCGTTTGGCGATAGCCACACGTTTATCGAACTCATCGGTGACGTAGGGCAGGTTGGTGGTGCGGTATCCCAGCTGTACAACTTTTTTGATGATCTTCCGATTGCTCAGAAATCGCTTATCGTCTGCAGTGGCAAAGGAGTTAATGTAATCATCGTATGTGTCGAAAAAAAATTATATTTTGGGAATTTTGTAAAAAAATTTTAAAAACTGAAATCTGAAACCAAACCGGAGCCCTAAACTACACAAAATTTTTGAAAATATTAATTAATAGAAAATATAACAATACACGATTTTGACAGCTACATGTGTTCCTAGGGTAATGTGATTGGCACAACAATCAGTTTATATAATCGAAAAAGGGGCATCAAGTCATCTGTGAAAAGAAAATACATTCAAGTTCTCAATGTTTAAAATTGGAGCTTATGCCAAAAAAATGGTTGTAGCGGGTGGGTCTTAAGTGTTTAACTGCTTAATTATCAGACAAAGTGAGATACATTTGTATCTTTAAGATACTTTTGTATCTGTAAGATAATTTTGTATTTTAGTTTACGCTATAGCTCGGCCAAACAGCGTCAGATCGGCGAAGGATCTACTTTCTCAGGATCGCAAGGATCCAGGCTATCGATTGGCATCAAAAAAGTTGAAAATGAGGCCGATTTTTAACAATTTCAGTGATGTAATGTCGCACGCCCAGATCGGCCCACAAATAATGGAGAAAACAACAAAACAAAATATTCATTGTTGTTGTGGTCGATTTGTTGTACAACAAATGGTTGTTGTTGTACAACACAACTTTCAACTTGCGGTAGCTCAAATGGCCAAAAACGAGAAATTCAGATCTGAGATACCAGGCAAAAGGAAATCAGCAGTAACCAACTAAAATAAAATTAAAACTAAATAGTGGAGCATACTTTTGGGGGAAAAAAACCAGCTAACTTCTGCGATTTCTGTTCGCCTGGTACTCAGATCCGAAATTTCTTGGTTTGCGCCGATTGACGACAAATTTGATTTGCATTTTTCATTGCACTATATCTCGGCTATTTATGGACCGATCTGGACGTGCCATACCTTTTCGTGATCGAGAGAGTCCTGCCAACAGTCCTTGTTAAAGCATTTAAAGTGTACTCATTCCAATTACAGGGCTTCGGATATGAGTCCTGCATTGTTATTTTACGTCACAACCTCCCCGAGCTGGGAGTGGGTAATTTACGCGCTTGCTGCCTTCCTTAGATGTGGTAGCCGTTTCTCGAGCTCCCTCTCCGGAATCGAACCCTGATTCCCCGTTACCCGTTGCAACCATGGTAGTCCTAGATACTAATCCTAGATACAAATGTTTTTGTTTCGTGGGCATATGCACACATATGGAATTATCTGACAACTCAATATACTTTTGAATAAAAAAAAAACAGTATTATAATACATAGTGTTTTTATCAACAGTTTTATGAGAATTTGTTATATATATGACGAAGATTCATTGCCAGAACCAGAGTCCATTTCTTTTTCCATTTGCACGGCTTGTTTTGCGAAACGTTTTCTCGAGCGTGGCATGACTTCTTTCTTTCAACGACCAAACAAGAATAATCAGCCAGAAGCAGAGAACATCTTTTTCTCTATTCTCAATTTACAATCCCTTTTCCACTTTAACACCATTACACTTTCCAGTGTCTAATTCTTATTCTGTTTTATGCTGTCACACACACAGCTACTTCCATCTCACTCATGCTCACGCTCGGACTACGTTGACAGAAACGTTCTGTCTCGCTTTCAAGAGAAACAACAGGCAATGGCAAATGACATCAAAAACAGAAGACAAGGAGAATAAGCAAGAAGTTCGTTATAATTTGAATTTATTAAACGTAATATGCGACACGGCCTTCCTGACACACATACGTCCTCGTGTGTTAACTAATTTTATTTTCATTAACAAAAATGACAAATTAAGTAATTTCATAAGTTTCTCAAAATAACAATTATTATTAATTCATCTTCATTAGAGTTAAATATTTTCAAATTTCTCAAACTAACAATTTCAATTTTACATTAGTTACTGCGGCAAAGATTAAATATTTCCAAGAGTTTCGTAAAATAACATAATCATTTTTAATTCATTTTCGTTACTTATTTTATTATTATTATTTTCTTTTAACTGTGTACATCTCACCACTCTACGCCATGACATCGGGATTACCACTACTTTAACTTTATTTCACATGACAATACTATTCTCACTTCTTGGCTTTTACTACCAGGCACACAGTTTACTTCAGATAAACCGGCATGGCAATATCCTTGTTAGTCTAGCTCACAGATTATATCTCAACAAACCGGCCAAATTACATAGCACGCAGTTGTCACAACTATAAACCGGCCAATTAACTCGGACAATCGATCCTCACCAAGATTTCCAACTACAATGCATCAAGTGGCGAACCGCATAACTCGGGCACCCACCTTGCAGAGAGCCGTACAATCTTTGATCGAAGTTTATCACATCTTACTCACTTTCAACATCGCAGTCCTCACTGACTCGATTCGATTCACTGACACCTTCTTCGCCAAACTTGTCATTAAACTCAGTGGTAATTCCCTTTTCAGGCATACTGCGTAGAAATTCATGAGAGTACTTGTATGTTCGGTTGCTATTTAATGCTTTCAGCGTATACCGATCTCCTTCTAGGACTTCTGCCACTAAAAATGGGCCTCTATACTTAGGGTCTATTTTGGTTTGATGTCGTTCTTCATTCTTAATCAGAACATAGTCACCAACTTTATGTCGTATTATAGTCGCTTTATCTCTATCAAATCTAGCCTTATCATAATTAGCATTCTTTGTCATATTATGCTTTGCAATTTGCCGAGCTAAATTAACATCTACGCTATTTTCATTTTCAACGACGGGGATAAGACCAAATGGCCTCGCTTCTTTTCCTATAAGCAACTCTAATGGGCTTACTTTAGTTACTCTATTGGTCGTGCAATTAAGAGCCAGTTGAACCTCGTGTAATGCGTCCTGCCAAGAACCCTGACCTGTCTCAACTGCGGTTAACATGGATTTCAGAGTACTCATTACTCTCTCCACTTGGCCATTAGCCCGACTGGCACCTGTTGCAATTAAATGTAAGTCTATCTTTTGTGCAGAGCAAAAATCTCGGAACGCTGTACTAGAGAAACTTCGACCTTGATCCGCGATCAGCCGAGTAGGGACGCCAAACAACGATATCAAAGACCTCACTGCCTTAATACAACTTTCAGTATCAAGCCTCACCGTATGAGAAAAATAAACGTATTTGGTAAAAGCATCTATTTGGACGATAATATATTCCTTCTGGTCATTTTTCCCGCTAAGCTTTCCAGTGATGTCGATATGAACTGTGTGCCACGGAATATCAATTTTCAGGATGGGGTGTAGTTCAGCTTGTATTTTGCCTGAAGGTGGTTTAGACAATCTGCAGGTAATGCAGTTTTCAACGAATTTGCGGACATACTTGCACATTTTGTCAAACCAATAAAACTCGTACATTTTCTCTAAAGTTTTCTCCCAACCAAGATGCAAATCGCCTCGTGTACATTATTGACAGCAGACCACCTAAACGACTTAGGGATAATAGGAAGACAACGCGTCTTGCCATTTCTCTGAATTTTCCTATACAATATTCCACCTCGTAATTCGTAAGTTTTGGCCAGTTCCTCAGAAAGCTCATTACTACGCAATTTAGAAACAATACACGAAGTTTCTTCATCTCTTTGCTGTTCAGCCAACAGCCAGTTGTCAGTAATCTGTCAAATTTATGTGCACTTCGGCCACACCTGCCGCCTTCGTTTGACCTTCTGACACTGGGTTTCGAGAAAGGAAATCTACATGAGCCATTCGCTCACCCGGTCTGTACTCTATCTCAAATTCAAACGATTGCATATACGACCACCACCGATGTACTCTTGGAGTCAACTCTGCCTTATTGCGAGAGGCTTTAAGCGAATTACAATCCGTAAACACTACAAAATGACGGCCATGTAAGTAATGGCGAAAGTGCTTAATAGCGTTATACACAGCAAGGGTCTCCAATTCATACGAGTGGTATCGAGATTCTGCGGGTGACGTTCGTTTGCTAAAATACTCAATCACACGAGGCCTATTGTCAATCTTATGCAACAAAATTGCCCCATAGCCGTCAGCACTTGCGTCTGTGTGAAGCTCAATGGGAAATTGCGGATCGAATATAGTTAGAACAGGTTCGTTAGTCAGGATCCAAATAACTTTCTGTCGTATTTGTTCGTATTCTAAGTTCCATTTGAAAGAT
Organism: Drosophila azteca; assembly: GCA_005876895.1. Taxonomy (NCBI): domain Eukaryota; kingdom Metazoa; phylum Arthropoda; class Insecta; order Diptera; family Drosophilidae; genus Drosophila; species Drosophila azteca. The sequence goes on from VCKU01000054.1 coordinate 75,502, forward strand.
GCGCTTTTAGAAGTTAAGGCATGAAGTGGCTTTAACATCTGAGAAAACTTTGGCACAAATTGCCGAAAATATGAAACTAGCCCTATGAACTGCCTCAACTGTGTCACAGACTGCGGAGGCGGCCAATTTGTCAAGGCTCGTATTTTTCTAGGATTTGGTCGAATCTCACCTGCTTTAACTTCGAATCCCAAATACTCAACACAAGATTTGAGAAACGAACATTTAGTGACGTTAAAGGAAAATACTGCTTTGCTAAGTGTTCGCAAAACTAATTGTAATCTATCAAAGGCTTCTTCTTTTGTAGGTGCAACTACCATTACATCGTCCATATAAACAATCACAAATGAGTGGGTGAGATCACCCAATGTATTGTTAATGGCCCTTTGAAATACAGCGGGGGCATTCTTAAGACCAAATGGCATAGCTAAATATTCGAACTGTCCCTCTGGAGTCACGAACGCCGTCCGCTCAATTGAGTTCGGGTGTACTGGGATTTGGTGAAATCCGCTTGCCATGTCAATGCAGGTGAAAAATTTAGCACCACTCAATCTAGCTATCTGGTCCGCAATAAGTGGTAAAGGATACTTATCAGAAACAGTGTTTGCGTTAAGCTCCCTATAATCTACGCATAAACGATCTGACCCATTTTTCTTTCGAACAAGTAACATCGGACTCGCAAAGGGGGAGGAACTAGGTCTTATGATATTTGAGTCTAATAACTGTTGAACTATGCATCTAACCTGTCCCTTTTCCTCCACACTCAACCTATAAGGGCGTCTCTGAACTGTTTTATTTTCGTCAATCAGACGAATCTCCAACTGTGCCGTGGTCACGCGGCTCTGCGGAATTCCAGTAATGAATGATTTAGAAAACTCCCGCAATATTGATAACAATTGATCTTTATCTGGTCCAAGCAAGTCAGTATCAACATTAGCCAGGTCAGGATCACATTCAGTTACTAGGACAGGCATTATCGATTTTTCATTAAACATAGTAAGTGAGTTAGATGTAATTGTCACGCCGATTCCCCGGCTCAAAATCTCCCGCCCAATCATAACATCGTACTTAATATAGTTATCTAGGACAACATGGAATAAGATCTCTAAGGAATGTTCGCACATCAAAACATTTGCCAGTATCTGCAAAGTGCGACAAACCGTGTTGTTACCAATACCCCTTAATACGACTACATTATTTATTCTAGATCCAGATAACCTCAATGAAGCAGTCTCCTTAATGAGCGAGCACTCGGCTCCTGAGTCAAAACAAAATTGGAACGACTCACCAAACTGCAACAAAGTTCCCAAGGGTTCAAGTACGGTGCACATGTTGACGTCTTTGACAATGTTACTCTTATTCGGCGCTCGACGCTCCGGACACACAGTAGACACATGCCCAGGCTTTCCACAGTTGTAACAGGTTAAAGTTGATCGATCTTTTCCTCCTGTATAGGCAGAGTGTTGATTAGCAGGCTTTTGCTGCAAGGTTGTCTCTCTATTTGAGCGACAATCCATCTTCTTGTGGCCAGGTTTTCCACACTTGTGACACTTAATGTGAGGAAACAGCTTGAGTCTTTTTCCTGGTGGTCCTGATGAATCATCGTTCGAATTCTGGCTCGGCTTTGTGTCAAACGAGAAGGCTTTTAGTTCTTGGTGCATCTCGATTCTCGTCTTTACTTCCGTAGTAAAAACCAAGCGTCGCAGCCTCTTATCAATTCCCGCTGTATGTGCCAGAGCAACAGACACTGCAATTTGCTCCACACTCAGTGACTTCCATCTAGACATCAGCGAGGTTACCATTCGGCTTCCATACAGCGACATAGATTCTCCTTCTTTGGGACGCCCAGTTAGTAAATTCATAACTGTCGCCGCCACGGTCTCCGTTCCGGCAAAATGTTGCAGAAATAACTCTCTGAACTGCTTCCATGTAATGCCAGCAAAGCATGTTTGCGAAAGCCAATGTGACGCGCTACCTTGTAGCGACTTGCTAAGAGTCATCACCAAAGCGCTGCCCTCCAATGGATTTTCGGACAAAATGTAATCCACTGTTTCACTCCACGAACGAGGATCTGCGCCGTCACGATCAGGGTTGAATTTGGGCAGTACAACAGCCATGGTATCGTTCGCTGTTACTTGCGAACGCTGGACTACTTTAATGAGTTCCGAAAAGTGGCGATTCTGTGATTCCAAGAGAGCTCGAATATTATCTTCACCGCTGACTACAGGCGTAGCTAATCCCACTTCTGATGACGAAGATTCATTGCCAGAACCAGAGTCCATTTCTTTTTCCATTTGCACGGCTTGTTTTGCGAAACGTTTTCTCGAGCGTGGCATGACTTCTTTCTTTCAACGACCAAACAAGAATAATCAGCCAGAAGCAGAGAACATCTTTTTCTCTATTCTCAATTTACAATCCCTTTTCCACTTTAACACCATTACACTTTCCAGTGTCTAATTCTTATTCTGTTTTATGCTGTCACACACACAGCTACTTCCATCTCACTCATGCTCACGCTCGGACTACGTTGACAGAAACGTTCTGTCTCGCTTTCAAGAGAAACAACAGGCAATGGCAAATGACATCAAAAACAGAAGACAAGGAGAATAAGCAAGAAGTTCGTTATTATTTGAATTTATTAAACGTAATATGCGACATATATATATATATATAATTTAATATTCAACTTTGACAATATATGGATAAGAGAATTATTATATTATTATTTTCTCATTTCCTTTACGATTTACAGCATTTTATTAAATATATATTTCCCATATATGCAAATATATACATTTTTTTCGTTCAAAAATTTCTTTTTATTTGCACTTAATTATATTATCACACGTGTATAGGCTTAAATCAATATAAAATTGTATTTAAACATTGTATTTTGACAACAAATTTAAAATTTATCCAATTTCGTAAACGTTTTTTGTGATATACATTAAATAAAACCAAACACATGAGTTCATGTGGAATGGATTTGATATATTGGCAATATTTGAAAAATAAGCATATAAATCTCTTTGATTATATGCTGGCACATTGGTGAAATGGTACTCATGCAATAATTTATCATATAAGACCATTTCCGGATATTCACGATAATAATTCGATACCAAATTGATATAAATTAAAACGGGTTTACCGCTTCAATAATATCTTGGCTGGTTTCACTATATTATCTTCATTAAGATCAATTTGATGACAAATTTCACTTAGTAAACTACTATGAGTATGATGACAACATATAACATGTTATACACAATACTGTACCAAATATTGTATACAACATAGATGGACATCAACTGTCCATCATGTATAGGTTTTTTGCCACGGCTTCTGAAAATCAGTCATTTATACTTGAGAGTGCCACTACATTAATAATTCGGTATCATATTTTAATAAAAGACATTTTATTATCACATTAGAATTATTCATACATACATTTATATCAATTGAAATTATTAAAAAATTTCATATGAAGCATTATTTTATTACCAAATCATATTCATGTTTGTTGAGAGCCGCCGCGAACTTGTCGCAGCCACTGTGGAGGGCTCGCCGCGCCCGATCCGCTCTCGCGCGCTCGCTGCACACGGCACCCAAGAAAGCCGCCCGGAGCTTGGGCGGCCACTAGCGTGAGCGGGAGTTGGCAGTTACGCTCGCATCCCCAGTACGATTAATTACGCTCTCACCCCCGTTACGATCAGTCGACGATTATTTCTCGCATTTTATATACCTCTTCTCGCCCATTAAATACGACTTCTCACCCATACCTGCAATTTGTGCATTATACATAATAAACAGTAAGCAAATAAACGAAAGTGAACAGAGTGAAAAGTGCTGGTTTTTTATACCCGGTACTCGAAGAGTATAGGGGTATATTAGATTTGTGCGGATAACGGTTGTGTGTAACGCACAGAAGGAAGCGTTTCCGACCCCATAAAGTATATATATTCTTGATCAGCATCAATAGCCGAGTCGATCTAGTCATGTCGGTCTGTCCGTCCGTCTGTCCGTCTGTCCGTCCGTCCGTCTTCATTTGCGCCTATATCTCAGAGACTATTAAAGCTAGAGCAACCAAATTTTGTATCCAGGCTTCTGTGTTATCACACTACTCCGAATGTATTTCAAAATTTCGCCCCGCCCACTTCCGCTCACACAAAGGACGAAAATCTGTGGCATGCACAATTTTAAAGATACGAGAAAACTAAAAACGCAGAATCATAGAGAATGATCATATCTATCAGAGTGTTGAATCTGGATTAGATCGGATTATTAATATAGCCACTATAAAGAAAACCATTTCGAAAGTTATCGTTCCCTCTCGCTCTCTCTCACACGCGACCCTATCTGCTTTGCCCATTCGTATTTTTTGACGCCTAGTTCTCAGAGACTATAAGAGCTAGAGCAACCAAACTTTCTATCCAAGTTCCTGTGATATCGAACCAGCACGAGTTTGTTTCAAAATTTTGACACGCCCCCTTCCGCCCCCACAAAGGACGAAAATCTGTGGAATCCACAATTTTTAAGATAAGCGAAAACAAAAAACGCAAAATTATGGAAAATATCCGTATCTATCAGATTGCCGAATCTGGATCATATCGGATCATTATTATAGCCAGAAGGAACAAATTAAATTTCAGTGGCTACCAAACGGCAGCCAAGCAATTCCCTCTCTCTCTCGCACACACTTCCATGTCTCTTGTATGTAGTTTTACACGTGTATGTAAAAATGTAGCAGCCGACGTAAAAATCATATGTAAATAAAAATGGAAACTGATAACTTCTCAAATATAAAAATACAGCATGGGGTTCGACTTAATTTTTGAAATTTTCCATTTTGGCCAAAATTTAATTCGTCTCTCTTGTGAACATATAATTAATTAAATAAATCGTAAGCTCATATGTATACATAAATACGTATATACTGAGTACCGGGTATAAAGTAGAGCCGCGGCCATTGCCGCGGCTCACAACGTTCCCTCTCGTTTTTCATTTAACGGCTGTGCTACATCCGCGGATCCGCCCCGTACAAACATTGGTCCTTCGAGCCGGATCTTCACCATCAAGGAGAAGCGCACCCCAGCAAGCTAAGGCGGATCGTTCTATCAAGATAAGTACGATCTTAATATTTCCCATCCAATTCCAAGCGGCTATTCTGTCCGATTTCCGATCTTCCGCTCCTCCTAACTACGTACATCAGTACACCCACACACCAGATTCACCGACATACTCTTGCCCGCATCGGTCCAAATCATATATATATAGTATTGGCTGCATATTCTTGCGTCCATATACATATAAATGCACTAATCCGCAACTCAACGCATCTACATCCGTCTAGATTGAACTGCATATTCGTGTCCGCATTCATCCATATCCGCATACATCCGTTTTACATATATTTAACTGCATATTCTTGCTCGCATATCCGTATACATATATATCTACCTTTATTTAACTGCAAATTCTTGCTCGCATATTCGTATACCTCTATTTAACTGCATATTCTTGCTCGCATATCCGAATACATATATATCTACCTCTATTTAACTGCATATTTTTACTCGCATATTCGTATACATATATATCTACCTCTATTTAACTGCATATTCTTGCTCGCATATTCGTATACATATATATTAGCCGCATATTCTTGCGTCTATACAAGTGCACTCCTCCCGCACTGACATCCATACATACAAGCAGCAATAGCGGTGCCTTCTTTCGTTCCGTTTTGTCGCGTTCGCCGCTTCACCGTTGCGCGCGGTGTGTTGTTGTTGGGAGAGCAAGTTATTGGCGCCGCTCTTACGCATAACGGAGCGCCAAGTGACGCGCTACCCTGTATTTTGAGGGTGTATTGTTTTCGGTGGTGGCTTGTCCAGTGAAGCGCTACCCTACTTTCGGCGGGTATATTGTTTTTGGGTATCACTTGCCACCGACTCCCAATATTAGTGCCTGATCGCCGTAGTATCCGCAAGCGCCTCCGATTTGGCAACCGATTGGTGCCACAGGGTGCTCGGCCCCCTTTTCTTTCGTGTCCATCCGTCCGACGCTTCCGCTTTCGTGTCGTTGTTCTCAGCGGGTGAGGTCAGACCATGCCCACTGGTGACGAGGACAGCAAAAAACTTTTGCCAGTGCCCGCTCCAGGTAGTAGGACAACACGCAGTCATTCCGCTCCAGGAACACCTACCTCGGTGACTAAACCGATAAGGTTCCCCGCTACGCCTAAACCGAGTACGAGTTCCGCGGCAAAGAGCAAATCGGTCCTGTTCCCCTCGCCAGCCACGCTAAAGGTGCCAGTTCTTCCACCTACCAGCCCCATCAGCTCTCGACGCGCTTCCCCAATGTCTCACACAGCATTCAGCGCCGCACGTGCGAAATTGGTGGCAGCCATTGGCAGGCTGACCTGTTTACAGGATCGATTTACTGCTTCCGGTACCAGCACACCACCCCCCGCTATCGCTCAGACTCGTAAAGACCAATTACGGAGCATGTGGGCGAAGGTAGATGCGGAGTTCGAGGCCTGCTCTATAGCGGCGATTGACGAGGATCCGGACACCCAACAAGAGTTCCAAGCCCTGTATGGCAGGTGCTATGACGACCAATCGGCCAGCCCAGTAGTCCGTCCTTCTCCCCAGCCGGACTCCCACGGCGGCTGTCGACTGCCACCCTGTGACATCGAAGTGTTCACGGGGGATTATGTTCGCTGGCCCACTTTCCGGGACCTCTTCACAGCCATCTATATCCACAATCCCAGACTTTCACCCGTAGAAAGGCTATACCATTTAACCACGAAGACCAGTGGCGACCCAAAAGCCATCGTGGAAAAGTCCCCGTTGACCAACGACGGCTTCGAGGCGGCATGGAATTCCCTCCGTGACCGGTATGAGAACAACCGGCTCCTGGTGACCAACCAGATAAATATTCTCCTCTCGCTGACCCCAGTTGTGTCCGAATCGAGTCGTGCTCTGAAGGAACTCCAAGGGACGATCCACGGGGTGCTAACCGCCCTGGCGCATTCCAGGGTTTCTACCGAAAACTGGGACAGCTTATTGGTGACGATTTGCGCCTCCAAGTTGCCCAAGCTGACCCGGGCCTCGTGGGAAGACTCCGTCACTACAAAGAAGGAGATGCCCCCATGGAAGGAGATGGACTCCTTCTTGAGTCAGAGGTATCTGACCTTGGAGGCCATCGAGGGTAACCGTTCCCATGCATCCAGCTCAAAAAGCGAACCGAACCCGCCACCCTCTAGAACTAATCCGTTCCGATCCCAAGGGAGTCCTGTTCCTAGGAGGGTTCACTCGTTCGAGACAACAGTGAACCCGAAGAGGAGGACGTGTGATCTCTGTGCGAAAGAGAAACATCCAATCCGTCTGTGTCCTCACTTCCTCCATATGACTGTTGATGCTCGTTGCAACTATATTCGCCAAAAACAGCTCTGTCTAAACTGCTTCGCAGGAGGACATAGAATTCGGGAATGCCAAAGCGCGCACAACTGCATCTCTTGTGGAGAACGACACCACACGTTGCTGCACCGGGGCACTTCAGAACCATCTTCCACATCCGCACCAAATCCTAGTGCGTCCGAAACGCACTCCAGCGTGCAAAACTTCTTTGCCTCCGGCAATCGGGCCGTCCTTCTTGGCACGGCCATCATAAACGTTTGTCACCTCGGCACAAATGTTCGCGCCCGTGCTCTAATTGACCCGGGCTCCGAGGCGACGTTCATTACAGAACGGCTGTCCACTATCATGAAGTTGCCTTTCCGCAGAATCCAAGCACAAATATCGGGCCTTAATCAGACAGTGTCCTCTCAGTCCCAGAGGCTCTGTCACTTTCTTATACGCTCCCCGACAAAGCCGAACTTGCAACTCGATGCCTCCGCCTATGTTCTTCCGGAACTGGCAGGCAACCTTCCGTCCTATCCGATCTCGCAGGAGTCCTTGCGAGACTTGCCGGATCTGCCATGGGCTGATCCGAAGTTTTACGAATGCTCGCAGGTAGACGTCCTGATTGGAGCCGACCTCCTTCCATCCATCCTCCAAAGTGGCACACAGACCAACATCTGTGGATCCCTCCTCGGACAAGAGACCATTTTCGGATGGGTCCTTACCGGCCCAGTATCCAATACGGAACAAGGCCACGTCTCGTCATTCGCCACGCAAGTGAGCGCCTCACATGAAGCCCCCTTAGAGGAACTCCTCACAAGGTTTTGGGAGGTGGAGAACGTACCTACTAGAACGGTAAGCGAGTCCGATTCCTACTGCGAGAGCCATTTCCTGCGATCCACTACGAGAACCGCCTCTGGGAAGTACGTAGTCACTTTACCGTTCCGCGACCCTGACCATCCCGGGTCAAGTCTGGGGTATTCCAGATCAATTGCGCTGGCTCAGTTTCTGAGAAACGAAAGCCGCTTGTTGCGAGACTTTAAGTTAAAAGAGCAGTACGACGCCGTGATCCGGGACTACTTAGCGCTCGATCACATGACCGAAGTTCCTCCGGATCATGTTTCCCCCAATTATTACCTCCCGCACCACGCCGTACTTAAGCCTGAGAGTACGACCACGAAAGTCCGCGTGGTATTCAACGCCTCCAGCCCCTCGACTAATGGCGTGAGCCTCAATGATCTGCTGCATGCGGGTCCGGTCCTACAATCGGACTTAACCCTGCAGATTCTGAGGTGGCGGTAATTCCGGTTCGTGTTCAATGCCGACATCACCAAAATGTATCGGCAGTTCTGCCAGCTTTCCGCTGAGAAAGTGGACCTCCAATCACAAGGCCCTTTTAACTGGGTTGCCGAGTGAACACCTTCTCCATAGCGATTTCCTGGAGATTGAGGCCGAGAGCACGACCAAGACCCTCGGAATCCGCTGGACGGCAACCTCAGACGAATTCTTCTTTGTCCCTCCTAAGATAGCACGAGAACCCCCCTATACCAAGCGAACCGTGCTTTCCCAAATCGCGAAGTTGTTTGATCCAGCGGGGTGGCTTGCCCCGTTCATTGTCCGGTCCAAAATCTTCATGCAGGAGATATGGTTGCAAGAGTTGGGATGGGACGAAAAACTCCCCAACGAGATGTGTCTGCGCTGGCAAGAGTTCTTGGACAGCTACTCCGTGCTCAACCAGATCCGAATTCCGAGATGGATTGGTGCGCAACCGTTGGTAACAATCGAGTATCATGGATTTTGCGATGCATCCGAAAAGGCGTATGGTGCCGCAATTTACGTGCGCGTTGAGGTGGGACATCGCGTCGATGTGCAGCTTCTCACCGCTAAGACGCGAGTCGCTCCTGTGAAGACCGTATCGCTTCCCCGATTAGAGTTGTGTGGTGCTGTGCTCCTGTCCGAAATGGTGACGGCTATCCTGCCGAATATGCCTGTGGCACGCACGGTCTGTCGGTATTGGACCGACTCCACCATAGTCCTCGCCTGGCTGAGGAAGCCCGCGTGCCACTGGGCTACCTTCGTAGCAAACCGGGTGACCAAGATAGCGCAAGCTACTGAGGTCAAGGATTGGTCCCACGTTCCGTCCGAACAAAACCCCGCGGACTTAGCCAGTAGAGGCGTATCGTTGAAAAATCTGACTGCTAACCAACTCTGGTGGCAAGGACCAGCGTGGCTGCGACAGCCCCGACCTCAGTGGCCAGCCCAATCTGAGGATTCTCCAGGTATGCCACTGGAGGTCTGTGCGGTAAGGGTCCATTTTGCGCCGAGCCCATCCGAAGAGTTCCTTGAACGGTTCTCCCAGCTTGACCGGGCTATGCGAGTCCGCGCATACGTCCTTCGCTTCATAAGACGATGCCGGAAGTTAGATACCGCGCGAGAAGGCCATCTTACCAGCGGAGACCTCACCGAAGCGGAGCGATCGCTTATCCTAGAGTCTCAACGTCGAGAATACCCCGGGGAGTATCACTGCCTCAGTGACAAGCGTCCGTTACCGAGGTCAAGTTCTATCCTGAACTTAAACCCGTTCATAGACCGACACGGACTCATAAGAGCGTGCGGCCGTGTCGCAGTTGCCGAGTCTCTGCAATACGACGAACGGCATCCAATTATCCTTCCGTACCGCTGTCGACTGTCTCGCCTTCTCGCTCTATTTACACACCGGATAACGCTCCACGGCGGCAACCGATTGATGGTGCGTCTTATCCGATCCAAGTATTGGATTCCCAGGCTTCAAAATTTAATGAAAGGGGTCGTGAACGCCTGCAAGGTATGCACCATCTATAAAAAGAGGTTGCAAACCCAAATGATGGGGGACCTTCCAACGGAGCGGACTTCTTTTTCCCGACCGTTCACACATACCGGTATAGACTACGCGGGCCCGTTCGAAATACGGAATTTTACCGGGAGGGCGTGTCTCATCACCAAGGGGTATGTGTGCGTGTTTGTGTGCTTTTCCACTAAAGCAATCCATTTGGAGGCCACGTCCGACCTCACAACCGAAAAGTTTCTCGCGGCCTTCGCACGGTTTGTCGCAAGACGCGGGTGTCCACAGCGCATCCATTCCGACAATGGGAAAACGTTCGTGGGTGCGGCGACCACCCTTTCCCGTGACTTCTTAAATGCGTTCAAGGACTCGGTGACAGATGTGTATAGCCATCAACGGGTTTCATGGCGTTTCATCCCTCCAGGAGCTCCACATATGGGAGGGCTGTGGGAAGCCGGAGTGAAGAGTTTCAAAACTCTCTTCTATAAGGCCACGTCCATTCGGAAGTACACGTTTGAAGAGCTGTCCACACTTCTTGCGAAGATAGAAGCATGCCTCAATTCCAGGCCGCTCTCGCCTATTGTCGAAGATCCGACTGAACTGTTGGACCTCACTCCCGGACACTTTCTTATTGGGGGACCCTTGATGGCTCCAGCCGAGCCCGAAATCAAAGGCGACATAAAATCGATAATTAATCGATGGCAGCATTTGAAGGCCCTCAACCAGCAGTTCTGCCAGAGGTGGAAAGAGGAATACCTCAAAGAGCTCCATAAACGCACCAAGTGGCAGACGCCTACGCCCAATCTTCAGGTTGGCGATATGGTCGTCATTAAAGAGGACAACGTGCCGTCTAATGAATGGCGGCTCGGGAGAATCCAGTCCGTATATCCCGGCGCCGACGATAAGGTCCGTGTGGTGGACGTCCTCACTGCCCGCGGAGTCCTCAAACGACCTGTGGTTAAGGTCGTTCTTCTTCCTATAGAACCCCGTAATTCCGTCCAACAATAACTTACTGTGGTTTTTTTTTTATCCATTACCGAATCATTGCTAACACTCTTCGGTTCTTTTTCTCTCTCCATCCTCTCCTAGACATCAATCCATCCATCTAGACATGGCCCCCCGTTCCCGCGCCGATCGTATCATGGAGAGCCGGCGCGCTCGCGGGTTGAAGTCCTACCGGTGCCGAGTCTGCCCAGGAGTTCATCCTCTGCGAACTTGCCATCAATTCCTACGCTTGATTCCGAAGAAGAGACTTCGGGCAGTTCTGATCAACAAGTACTGCGCGAACTGCCTGGCTCATCAGCACTCCGGGAAGGACTGTCGCAGTGGCGAGCTGTGCAGGGTGTGTGGGAAAAACCACCACACACTACTTCACATTCCCCCATCTCGCCGTTCAGCCCGCTCGGCCTCGGCGTCTTCATCGCCCCCTGCGGCATCCCGAGTGGAACGCCGGTCTCGGCGCCCCGCCAGCCGCCCTGCTCGAAACTCTCCAGCTCCGGCGCCTTCAGAGTCTGCATCCCGAGCTAATCGCCGCCGTAGGCGCTCCGCCAATCGGCCTGCCGAGAGGACTCCAACTCCGTCGCCTTCAGGGTCAGCATCCCGAGCTGAGCGCCGCCCTCGACTTCCCGTGAGCCTACCCGTGGCAGGGGCCCCGGCACCATCCGTAGAATCGCTCCTACAGCATCGGAGCCTCAACCTTCTCCCAACGGCGCTGGTGGTCCTGGATACGGGTTCCAAAACCTTCGAGACGGCGGCGCTCATCGACCCGTGCACCCCCGTAAGCTGCGTCGATGAGTCATTGGCCAACGCCTTTAAGTTGCCGACTACCCAAGTCGGTGACGAGAAGGTATGCAACGCGGTCATCCGGACCAAGAGGAGTGAGTTCCGATTGGAGCTGGTGCTCAAGGTCGAGCCATATTTGCGCATCCGCACACCGATCCGTGAGCTGAGCGCTGCCGTGCGATCCCGATTTGGCGACCTCCAGCTCGCCGACGAGCAATTTCATAGGCCTGCCACCATCTCGCTCATCCTGGGAGCAGATGTATACCCGAAGGTGATCCAACCCGGGCTCCTGGCACGAGAAGACGGCCTTCCGCTGGCCCAGAGTACCGTATTTGGATGGATCGTCTCCGGGGCGTGTACTCAGCCATAACCGAACAGATGTTTTGCAATCCTGCAAGGGGGGGGAGGATGTTGAGAGCCGCCGCGAACTTGTCGCAGCCACTGTGGATGGCTCTCCGCGCCCGATCCGCTCTCGCGCGCTCGCTGCACACGGCACCCAAGAAAGCCGCCCGGAGCTTGGGCGGCCACTAGCGCGAGCGGGAGTTGGCAGTTACGCTCGCATCCCCAGTACGATTAATTACGCTCTCACCCCCGTTACGATCAGTCGACGATTATTTCTCGCATTTTATATACCTCTTCTCGCCCATTAAATACGACTTCTCACCCATACCTGCAATTTGTGCATTATACATAATAAACAGTAAGCAAATAAACGAAAGTGAACAGAGTGAAAAGTGCTGGTTTTTCATTTAACGGCTGTGCTACATCCGCGGATCCGCCCCCTACAAACAATGTTTGAATTTGATGATAATCATATGTTATAGTAAAGTATAGTATATTAATAGTATATTTTATATGAGAAATATTTCCATATCCATATTAAGCATAATATTGGTATATAAATATTGGTATTACAAGTTAAATTTGTATGTATATAATATCACACATCGTTCAATTTTTATTTGTAGTTATACATGACGGTCTCTTTATAATGAATATTTCCATATTTTGCATAAGATATAAGTTATTTGTTATTTTCATTCATTTTATAAAATCATAATTAATACACACACATAATATGCACACATATATGAAATATTCCTTTATATTTTATCCATTGATAATCTTCATACTCATACTCTTCATACTCTTCATACTCATAAGTACATAACATAAGTACATATTATGATATCTTATATGCGCACCACTTCCAAGTTATTTGTTATTTTCATTCATTTCATAAAATCATAATTATACACATATGTAAACATATATGAATTATTCCTTAATATTTTATCCATTGACAATCTTCATATCATACTCATAAGTACATAAGTATGTAAATAAGTACTGTGAGGAATCAATATTCCTCACAAGACCCTAGTAGGGGATGGGGCGAATTGGCCGCGAAGAGCGCAAGGCAATTCCGCTACATGAGAAGATGGAGCGGGCCACGCCCCAAAGGCCGGGAACGGCGGAATGGGGCCAACAGCGGGCCGAAGGTCCGAGTCCCTAGAGTCAGGCCATGTAGATCCCCATGTAGGCCATGTAGGCCATTTACATCCCATGTAGGCCATGTAGATCCTCATGTAGGCCATGTAGATGCCATGTAGGCCGATCCCGGTGCGGAAGGCTTGGGAAGACGAAGCCGTTGATGGAAAAGTACCCGGTGAAAGGAACCGTTGCAGATGGTCAGCGACGCCGCGAACCATGTAGATCCCATGTAGGCCGATCCCGGTGCGGAAGGATTGGGGGAAGACGAAGCCGTTGATGGAAAAGTACCAAAGGAAAGGAACCGTTGTAAATGGGCAGCGACGCGGCCGCTGGGCCAAAAGGAGCCTAGGAGGTCCGCGGCAGTCAGGAGGACAGTCAAGTGCGGGAGCTAAGAACGTGAGCAAGAAAAGTGGAGACAAGTGTGAACCAGTACCCGAGAAACCAGGAGGAGCAACGACTAACAGAGTCGAAAAACGGAATCAGGCAACGACAACAGACTCACCGTGTAAAGGTGAGACCAGTGGCCAGGTGAACCCATTGTGTGCGGTGCTGTGTGCGAGGCGGACGAGGCGGTTGCCAAGTCAGAACCCCCACAGCCATAGCCCGAGGTGCTACACCTGAGGTCAACCTCAGCAACGGTCGAGTCGTGAATCACGCCCGTTGGCACCCGGAGACATCCGCACGGCGGTGAGAGGTTTCCAATTCCAATTTGTTTAGAAGTACCATAGCCGTAAGATAGCCTTAAGATGCACAATAAAGAAAAATTACTAAGCCGATACGTATCCCAGTGCATTTACTTGCTTGTCGCCGGGGCAACAAATAAATTCGTTGCATCGATCCACCGACCGCTGAGCCAGCTCTGCTGAATCAGACGGACAAAAACGGTTCGTTACAACTGGCGCCCAACGTGGGGCCTCAAGACAAGCAAGAAAAGGAGAGTGCATTGGGAAAGACGGTACTGAGCGGTGTATCAAGAAGGGTATCAAGATGAGGAGCCGTCAGTGGATTCACTCGCTGAGGAAGGAGGAGCTGATGCAGTGCGCCAAAGCATGCGGGCTTTAGCTGGAAGGCTCAGTGGACGAGATGCGAAAGGCATTTAAAATCTGGGTCGAGAGGCATGGGACAGAACCAGAGTTTGCCGACGTGTTAGAGAGGTGGGAATCCCAAACGGGCAGGATCTCGCCAGCGGCGCAGACTGAGGACAAGGAAGGCGCGTACGAACTCCTGGCGCCGCGGGGGGGGCACAGAGCGGTCGACGCTATGAAAGACGCCGTCAAAGTTCCAAGAAGAACTGATAGCGAGCCTGGCGGTCCCACTAAAGGTCCAAACACCCAGTCAACTGCGGGCCACTAGTGGGGAGAGACCGGCCGGGTCGGAAGCCCGGGGACAAAACGCGCATCAATCGGAGTATGAGAGGACGGAGGAGGATCGACGAAGGCCCCAGGAAGAGGCCGCGAGGCAGCCACGCGTTAATTCGGCCGTCGTGGCCAAGCAGGTGAGAGAGTGGTCATTTCGTTTCGACGGGACGGAAAAGCCACTCGAGTTCCTGGAGCAGGTGGAATGGTCGGCCGACATGTACGGGTTGGATGTGGACCAGATACCGAGGGCGATGCCAGAACTGCTAAAGGGACGAGCGCTGATGTGGTTCCTCGCTAACAACAGGCAGTGGCAGACGTGGAGGTCGTCTGTGCAAAGCTTCCAGGACTACTTCTTGCCAAGGGACTACTTCGAAAATTTGCTCCAAGAGGTGAGGAATCGCATTGGATTTGCGGATTTTTATTCGGCCACACCGATGTCAAGATCTGGACGAGATGATGAAGCTAGCGGACGAGTTCGAAGCCCTGGAAAGGGATGGGGCGGAATTCCAAAAGGATAGCCCGTCAAGCCGGGCCAGGGCAGCCAATCCCTTCACGCGAACGACTTCGACGGAGGTGTGCTGTCGGTGTAGAGACGACCCGGCAACCGGTTTCAACTAGAAGCCATCGATAACGCCTAGCGAGCACCAAATGGAAACCAACGTGGTGGGGGGATACGTGCTGAACCCCGATAATGCTTGCCGCCGGTGTGAAGCAACCAGCACTGGGCCCAGGCATGCACAGGCAGGCCGTTGACATTCTGCTGGAGATGCGGCAAGGAGGGGTGCCGACCTGGCAATGCTGCAAGCCCGCGGGAAACGCGCCGCGACCCAAGCCGCGGAGGGCCGTGCCAGGGTCGCGATTGGAGGCCCCCAGCTCCGAAGACACTCTCGAGTGAGGGTGCAAGAGGGTGCGACTGGCGGACGGTCATAGCCAGGACGTAAACTCTCAACTCGAGGTCGAGGTGGCGTTCGGTAACAAGGCGATCGCAATGACACTCCTCATATTGCCCGGAGTGATTGACGAGCTGGTGCTGGGGTGGGACTTTATAGCCGCAGTCGGAGCAGAGGTGACCTGTGCGGGGCACAGGGTGGTGATCGACAGAACAGGCGGTTAGAGGAGAAGTTGTCAGTGGCGGTACTGGCCACGGAGGAAGCCCCAGAGCCGGCAAGTGAGTCAATCCCAGCGGCATGCGAAACGAGAGGCACGGAGGGCGGCAGGCACAGCGAGCAATACAAGGAGTCAACGGATGATGAGTTTTTGGTCAAGGAACTGGAGGAATTCCGGAAAATGAAGGGAGTGTCCCAGGTAGCGGTTCATTCCATCACCATGAAGGACGCTGAGCCGGTCAAACAGCGATACTACCCCAAGAATCCCAAGATGCAAGCCGAAATCAACCAACAGGTGGACGAGCTGTTGAAAACGGGACGCATTGAATCGTCGAGGAGCCCGTACAGCTCGCCCATTGTGATGGTTAAAAAGAAGACGGGAAAATGGAGGTTGTGCGTGGATTTCCGCCAAATAAACGCGAAATCGATTAAGGACGCGTATCCGATGCCGAGAATGGACTACATTCTGGACCAGCTCAGAGAGGCGCGGTTCATCAGCAGTCTGGACCTAAATGACGGATATTGGCAGATTCCGCTGGAAGAAAGTAGCCGGCAGTATACCGCCTTCACGGTGCCAGGCAAAGGTCTGTTCCAGTGGAAGGTGATGCCGTTCGGGCTGCACTCGGCGTCGGCAACGTTCCAGAGGGCGTTGGACCAAGTGATCGGGCCAGAAATGATGCCTCACGCGTTCGCCTACCAAGACGATATCATAGTCATCGGTCGAACGAGGGAGGAACATCGGCGGAATCTGGAAAAGGTGTTCTGGAGACTCAAAAAGGCCAACCTGCGCCTGAATGTGGACAAATGCCAATTCTTCCGTACGGAGCTACGGTATCTGGGCCACCTGGTGACAGGAGAGGGCATATGCACCGACCCCGAGAAAGTGGCGGCCATTGCGGAGCTTCAGCCGCCGACAAATGTTAAGGAGTTGCGGCAGTATTTAGGCGTAGCATCATGGTATCGCCGATTCGTGGACGGGTTTGCCACTCTGGTACAGCCGCTCAGCGCGTTACTTAGAAAGAAGGCAAAGTGGGAGTGGACGCCCGAAAGGCAGCGGGCATTTGAGGCCGTGAAAAGCCGGCTGGTGGCGGACCCCGTTTTGGCCTGCCCCGATTTCTCCAGGAGATTCGTACTCCAGACGGATGCCAACGATTACGGATTGGGGGCTATCCTGACGCAGGAGACCGAGGAAGGAGAGAGAGTCATCTCATATGCCAGCCGATCTCTGAATGCCGTGGAAAAGAACTATTCAGCGACGGAGAAAGAGTGCCTGGCGATTGTATCGGCTATCCGAAAACTGAAGCCATATTTGGAAGGCTTCAAGGTTGTCACCGACCACATGGCATTAAAGTGGTTGAACAGCATAGAGAGCCCCACCGGAAGGATCGCGAGATGGGCGCTGTACGATTTCGAGATCGCCTACAGAAAGGGGCAGCTGAACATCGTGGCGGACGCACTATCCCGGCAGCCGGTGACGGAGCGCTGCCGGAGAGTGAACGAGGAAAAGGCCGGCTCGAAGCCGAGTACCGAGTGCTCGTGGATGAAGAAGATAAAGGAGAACATGGAAAAAGAGCCGTTCAAGTATCCCGACTACGTCAAGGAGGCAGGCCGGATATACCGACACATACCCCACCGAGCGGGAGACGAAGAGGTGGCATAGTGGAAGCTTTGCGTCCCAAGGGACCTCCGGGAGCGGGTCATCAAAGAAAACCACAGCATTCCAGAGGCTGGGCACGCGGGATGCCGGAAGATGCCACGAGAATAGCGGCCAGATATTACTGGCCCGGGATGCACCGCGACGTAAGGAGATTCGTGTCGAGGTGTGACGCTTGCATGCGCTTCAAGCCGTGTCAGCGTCAGGCGGCCGGCAAAATGCTGACGCAGATTCCCGAAGAGCCGTGGGCAACGGTTTGTGCAGATTTCGTAGGACCATTTCCAAGGAAATGGAAACGCCATGCTCTTGGTACTGGTCGATCGGTTTTCGAAATGGACCGAGTTGGTGCCGTTGAGAAAGGCCACGGCAGAAGCAGAAGGCTTTCCGGGAGAGGATTGTGGCCCGGTTCGGGGTGCCGAAGGTGGTGATCACCGACAATGGGGTTCAGTTTTCCAGCAGGGCATTCAAAAATTCCTGGAACACAGAGGGGTGCGGCACCAGTTCACGGCACCGTACACCCTGCAGGAGAACCCAACGGAGAGATCCAACCGGACGGTGAAGACCATGATAGCCCAATTCGCCGAAGGGAACCAGAGGTGCTGGGATGAGAAGTGGCCGGAGTTAATGTTGGCGATAAACTCGGCTGTGTCGGAAGCAACTGGATACTCGCCAGCGTTCATCGTGCAAGGAAGAGAGCCGAGGCTGCCGAACGCGTTGTACGACGAGGATACGCTCGGCACTGGGCAGGAAACCCGCACACCAGACGAAAACGCGACCAAGTTGCGGGAGCTGTTCCAATTGGTGCGACGCAACTTGGAGCGGGCGGCCCAGGATCAAGCAAGGCATTATAACTTGCGAAGAAGATCATGGAAACCTAGCATAGGAGAGATGGTGTGGGCCAAAAAGCACCATTTGTCTAACGCAGTGGAGGGTTTCGCGGCGAAGCTGGCGCCAAGGTACAATGGGCCATATCGAGTGGTGGATTTTCCCTCGCCGGTGATATGCAGGTTGAAAAAGGAGGGCGATAAGCAGACACGGACAGCCCACATCGCCGACTTGAAGCCGCAGGCGGAGGAAGAGGTCACAGAGGAGCGAAGGCTGAGAATGGCCACCAACGAGAGGAACCGGCCTCACGGTGTGGCACGCAGGACATGGGATGAAGCTGGGAACAACTCGAAAAGATACAGAGGCAGATGGAGGAATCGATAGCGATAGTGAACCGGTCCAGGAGGTGTCACGCAGGACACGGGAGGGTGCTGACACCACCAAGAGACATGCAAGCGGAAGTAAATTAATGCTACATTAAGACTAAAAGTAATACTACGATGGGACAGGTCCGGGTTGGAACACGCTAACGGCCAACGGCGGTGAGGTGCCTGAAAAAAAAAAAAAGGAAACCACAAGTTAATGAAGTTCCAACGGAAGATAATACGTACCGGGCCGAAAGTGCACCAGGCGGGCCCCGGGCGGAAGATGTCCCGGCGAACGGGGTGGAGAAGACGAGTCGGAGGAACAAGAGAGAGGTCCCGGTCCGTGGTCCAGGGTCCGCTGGTCAGATAACCGTCGGGTTCGGCCGGGCAGAAGGCTCGCCCATGCGCTGCTTGTCGGCCGGATGACCCTCGGGTCCGGGGCGGCTGGATGGGGCAGAAGAAACGCCAGAAGCCGAACCGAAGGCCGGGAGAAGAAGGCGAACCAGGCTCGTACCGCCGGTTGCATCCGGTCGGAAGGTCGGTTGATCTCGCAGCCAGGGGCAATTTCGGTGGGCGACATCCAGGACCGGGGACGCGGGACGGGCTGGAAGATGGGCCGAAATTATTAGGAAGACTCAGATCTGGATACTCACCTGGGATGCCGTGGGGGGTCGGTTCGCCCGAGACCGGCGCTGCGTATGGAAGACACTGGGAAAAAAAAGACTAAACAAAAAAAAAATAAATAAAAAAAAAATATAAATAAAAAGGTATATATATTAAATAAATAAATAAACAAAGTAATACTAAATCAAAAAAAAAAAAAAAAGGTAGGGAATACGATGTGCGACATGAGCAGGCACAATCGGCGAACGAGAGAGAGGAAAGCAACGGGATCACGAGATAAAACCAGAGGGAAGTACCGTACGGTGGAACGATGGGAACCGCGGGAAAAAAGGGCTGGTGGTGGAAGATCAGTGGAACCTTCGATCACTTTGTCGCCACAGCAGCAAAGAAACGGACATGGAAAAAATTTTTGTGCAAGTGTGAAAATGCAGCAGCTATTAAAAAATATTTGGAGGAGCAAGCCAGGGAGGTTGAGGCCCGAGCTCACCGCCAGACACTGGGAAAAATTTCGGGCGGAGCTCTCGCGGGGAGAGCGGTGGGTTTGGAGCGAGACGCCAGAACTAGAATTGATGGCATCGCCACTCGGGAGTTCACCCCGGTCCCCGCGGCCCACGCGGACGCCGGAGATCTCGCCCGGAGGAACGGAATCCGAGGACAGCGATGAGGTCGTGTTGGTGGTTGTGATGAAGGCGATGTTGGAGGCGCAGCGGAGCACGACGGCGGTAAAATTGGAGCAAACGCCGGCAGAGCCCACGCGGCCGGCGTCAATGCCGAGGCCGTCGTCATCAAAGCTGGTGGAGGCGGCGCCGAAGCCAGCGGACACGGCGGCCAGGCCGGCGGCCAAGCCAGCGAAGGCGTCAAGGTCGGCGGAGGCAGAGTGGACGCAACAGGAGCGGGAAGAGGAGAAAGAGGACGAGAAGAGGAGAGGACGAGCGGCGGCGGGAGGAAGACCGCGAGCGCAGGAGGGCTCGGAAAGCCAGCGACGAGAAGGCTCGGCTGTGCGGGGCGCTCCTTCTGTCAGAACTCTCCTCTGCCACCCTTCCACAGACACACATCCTTCCGCGTTCGACACCAGCCAAGTATCGTTTTGGACCGACTCTACCATTGTGTTGGCCTGGCTGAGCAGGCCGGCGGTCGACTGGACCACGTTTGTGGGAAATCGAGTCGCCAAAATAGCGCGGTGCAGCTCCAACGTGCGATGGAGCCATGTCCGATCCGAGGACAATCCGGCAGACCTGGCAAGCCGAGGTCTAGGACCCAAAGACCTCAGCACAAACGAAATGTGGTGGCACGGCCCGGCCTGGTTGCGATGTCCTCCATCTGAATGGCCTTGTCCTCTGGCCATATCCCCTGAGACGGACCTGGAGAGACGAACCATCAAGGTGCACCACGCCAGCAACAGCGTCACTGACATCCTCAGCCGGTTCTCCGACCTCGGGCGCGCTCTACGCGTGCTTGCCTACGTAAGGCATTTCACTCACGATGCAGAAGGGAAGCGATCCATCCCGATAGGAGTCCAAGCAGGGATGAGCTAGCTGCCGCACTGCAAGCCGTCACCATCGCAAAAAATCCACTATGCCAACGAGCATCAGTGCCTCGCTACGAAGCGGCCTCTCCTGGCCTCGAGTTCCCTACGGACTCTCAATCCGTTCGTTGACCGGAACGGCGTCATCCGAGCATGTGGCCGAGTTCAAGCCTCGGCTTCGATGTCGTACAACGAGCGGCATCCGATCATATTGCCACCCGCATGCCCTCTGGTTCGCTTGCTGGTCCGGTTCACTCACCACATAGCCCTCCATAGTGGGAACCAGGTGGTCGTCCGCCTTCTCCGCGCTACGTACTGGATCCCTCGACTACGTCACGTAGTGAGGGCAGTGATCCACTCTTGCAAGGTTTGCGTCATCCAACGCAAACGACTCCAGACCCAACTAATGGGCGACCTTCCTTCCACACGTGTAACGTTTTCCCGACCGTTCACGTATACCGGAGTCGATTTCGCCGGGCCTTTCGACGTCAAGAGTTTCACCGGACGCGCTTGCCGACTAACCAAGGGTTATGTGTGCGTGTTCGTGTGCTTCACCACCAAGGCGATCCACTTGGAAGCCACCTCCGACCTGTCCGCCGACAATTTCCTCGCTGCGTTCGCTCGTTTTGTCGCGAGGCGAGGGTGCCCCCATGAAGTCCACTCCGACAATGGCAGGAACTTTTTAGGCGCTTCCAGAGCTTTGGCCCAGGACCTACTGGAGACAGTCAAGGCTCGGACATTTGAGGTGTACAGCCAGCAGGGCCTAGCGTGGCGATTCATCCCTCCGGGAGCGCCAAATATGGGTGGCTTGTGGGAGGCAGGCGTCAAGAGCTTCAAGGCTCTGTTCCAAAGGTCGATGTGTACCTACAAATACACATTGGAAGAATTCTCTACCTTCCTCTCCAAGATTGAGGCCTGCCTCAACTCGCGCCCCATCTCCCCTTTGTCTGAGGATCCGACGGACCCACTGGCTCTCAGTCCGGGTCACTTCCTGGTCGGCGGTCCGTTACTATCCAGAGATCAAGGAGAGTGCCTCCTCTATCCTCAACCGCTGGTAACATCTCAAGGCTCTGAACCAGCAGTTTTGCTCACGCTGGAAGACAGAGTACCTTCGAGAGCTGCATAAGTGGAACAAGTGGCAGCATCCAACGAGAGACCTCGAAAGTGGAGACCTCGTCGTTATCAAAGAGGATAACATACCACCGCAAGAATGGCGGCTGGGTCAGGTGCAGAAAACCTATCTCACAGCCCTCACTGGCCCACGAGCACTCTGGACGCGATTGTCGCAGCGGGGACCGCTGCAAACACTGCCGTGGCAACCACCACACCACCATACGCCGAGCTCGGACCGGCGTCGCCCCGCTCCATCCGCGCCGTCCGCACGAGCACCCGCTCCATCCGCGCCGTCTGCACGAGCACCATCTCCGACAACGTCATCCGCACGAGCTCCACCTCCGACAACGTCGTCCGCCTGCTCCACCCGACCTCCAACTCTGGCCACACTGCTGCAGCACCGCAACCCGCCGGTCCTACCGACGGCCACCGTCAAAATCGACAATGGCGTAACGGTCTACGAGACAGGGCGCTGATCGACCCCTGCCGGCCTGTGTCGGTAATCAACGCGTCGCTGGCCAGGGCGATCAAGCTCCAGACGGTGGTAATCGGGAAGGAAGAAGCCTGCACCGCAGTGATCCGGTCGCCTATATCCACCGATTTTAAGTTGGAAGTCGTGCTCCAAGTGGACCCCAAGCTGCACCTGCGCACTCCTGCGGCAGCCATCGATGGAGGACTCCGAAATCGAGTCAGGCACCTCACCTTGGCGGACGACAGGTTCGACCATCCTGCCATCGTTGCGCTCATCCGGGGAGCTGACGTATACGGGGATGTCATCCGCGAAGGGATGCTAGCAAGCACGGAAGGACTCCCTGTGGCGCAGCACACCGTGTTCGGGTGGACACTGTCAGGCGCCTACCGGACCTGAAAATGGACCCCCTTGTATCGTGCCAATTTAGTTGCATGATCCTGCAAGGGGGGGCGGGATGTTCAGGCCTAGAAGTAGGCAGCGATCCAGGGACACAAAACCCACCACTCCTTGGCAACATCCCCGTCAACTAGTTGCTAGAGATAAGCTGTAAATATGTTGGTAATAGAAAATATAGTGCGAACGAAGCAAGACGTCTTTTTTATTCTGCAACCCAGGAAAACCAACCCCCTCCACATCACTGAGGAATGTCTACCATAAAAATTAATTACATTTTCATCTAGAATTGCCTCTTACTAATGTTTAAAAGAAATATTGTTGTAAATATAAATAATATTTAATACTCTTCGTAATGTTCGTGTTATAAAATACGAATGTTATAATGATTATGAGAACACTCTATAGTAACATATCCATAATTCCCTACGCCCACACACGCATTATGTATACGTTAAGCACTGGACATATCAATAACATGTTATGCATATAACCAGCACTAACCCTTATACGCATATAACAGATTAGGATAAACAGGTGATAAGATCCCAATACCACAAAACAAATGAATCATAAGCTGTCAACAGGAAATCGCCTAAATTCCAGACTACTAGAATAAACAATTCGGTTCCCATAACCAAATTGAATCACAGATACACAAGTAAACAAATTCGGCTCCCACCTCCAGTAGTATAAACAAGTGACCAGCCCAGACGTAAGATAGTACAGATTACCAGCTGCAATCAACCCTTTCATCAAAGCCGACAATACCATCCATACGTTGACCAACGCACGTCGCCCAACACACCGAGAACAAAAGCCACGATCAGCCGAAGTGCAACCGAAGAAGAATGCTGCAGCGAAGATCAAAGCTTGGGACCAAAGCTCAAAAGCTTCCAAGCAAGGCTTATTGGAAAATAGATCAAGATAGAATAGACAGTTCCGTTTGAGACTTTCAACATAAAAGTCAGGGATAACTCAAAGAACAACCTTTGTAATAATTAAAAGTTTATATTAAATAACGAGAGGGAACGTTGTGAGCCGCGGCAAAGGCCGCGGCTCTACTTTATACCCCCGGTACTCAGTCAGTATATATGTACATATGTGTATACATATATATACATTTGAGCTTGTGATTTATGTAATTTATTATATGTTCGCAAAGAGACAAATTAAAATTTTGACCAAAAAAGAAAATTTCAAAAAATTAGGTCGAACCCCATGTTGTAGTTTTATATTTTAGAAGTTATCTGTTTCCATTTTATTTACATATAATTTTTACGTCGTCTGCTACATTTTACATACCATGTAAAACTACTAAAAAACTTCCTTCTGGCTATATAATGCCTCAGCACCTGATCCAGAATCAGAAATCTGCCAGATACGGTATTTTTCATGATTCTGCGTTTTGGTTTTCTCGTATCTTAAAAATGATGGATTCCACAGATTTTAGTCCTTTGTGGGGGCGGAAGGGGGCGTGGCAAAATTTTGGAATACACTGTATTGAAGTGATATCACAGGAGCTCGGATAGAAAGTTTGGTTGCTCTATAGCTCTCTATAGTCTCGGAAAAATAGGCGCTCATGAAGACGACGACGGACAGACAGACGGACGGACGGACTGACAGACAGACATGGCTAAATTCGACTCGGCTATTGATGCTGATCAGATATATATACTTTATGGGGTCGGAAACCGCTTTCTTCTATGCGTTACACACATCCGTTATAACCACAAATCTAATATACCCCTATACTCTTCGATTACCGGGATAAAAATCTTTTTTAAAAATATAAACTCTTACATTGGAATTTTTATTGGCGCAAGTCGGTAGGATTCTGAAGTATCTGACGCGATAGTGTTCGCTAAAGATAATCATACGAACTAGATTATCCGGAATCGTTGTAATCCCGGATAGTGTTTAGCAGACAGAATCCGCATAAGAACTATCGTGTACAAAGTGAACGAAACAATCAACATGAGATAACAACGAATATTAAAAATGAAGTGTTGCAACAATGAATACTAAGATCCACAACAAATATTAAAAGCTAAAACTAACCAAAAAGTACAGCCAAGAATTGCGAAATGACCCTCCCACCACCTGTATCCACTTGAACCAAGCTCTGTTGTCGATACGACAGGTGCCAGCGTATGATGGATCAGTTGAAAAACTGAGTTCCTTCATTAAACGGATAGGAGTATATCCAGGAGCTGTATCCGACAGGAGAGGCTCGGCAGCAGCGGATACTATTCGGAGCAAATAGAAGTACAACTAACAGGAGACGCACAAAGGACATCGCAAATGGTACAACCCAATACATGGAACGCTGTTGAGGACGGCATTAATCAACGAATACAAAAACCATACGCCATACGAAGAGTTACTAAGGCGACTATACAACACCAGCTACTACGGACCTACGTAAGTTCGTAGAAGAATTAGAGAGTAAATCGTTAGTTATAACAAATAAATTAATGCTAGACCAAGATCCATCTAACAGATTAACCAATAATAATGCATTAAGAAATACAGTTAAGGAAGTAATCTCCAAGAAACTCCGGACAGATTATTGTATGACACTAGCAAGAACGGACATATAACAAGGGTTATATGAAAATAAAACAGAAGAAAAGAACGTAATAAAGATAAGCAAAAGCACAGCAATCAAGTCGCAGGAATACTGGAAACTAATATCCGAATTATACAAGTTTATAATAGCCCGCAACTGTCTCAGAATTCATATCCTTCATACCGAGGCCCTGTTAATTGGAATGAGTACACTTTAAATGCTTTACAAGGACCAATTGGAGGGCAAAGTCTGGTGCCAGCAGCCGCGATAATTCCAGCTCCAATAGCGTATATTAAAGTTATTGCGGTGAAATCGTTCGTAGTTGAACTTGTGCTTCATACGGGTAGTACAACTTAGAATTGTGGTTAGTACCTTACCTTATGTATGTAAGCGTATTATCGGTAGAGTTCTTATATATATTAAGTACTTGTATTTTTTTTGTATATTCCTCCTATTTAAAAACCTGCATTAGTGCTCTTCATCGAGTGTTATTACTTTGAACAAATTAGAGTGCTTAAAGCAGGCTTCAATTGCCTGAATATTCTGTGCATGGATAATGAAATAAGACCTCGTTCTGCTTTCATTGGTTTTCAGATCAAGAGGTAATGAGTAATAGAAGCAGTTTGGGAACGCGAGAGGTAAAATTCTTGGACCGTCGTAAGACTAACTTAAGCGAAAGCATTTGCCAAAGATGTTTTCATTAATAAGAACGAAAGTTAGAGGTTCGAAGAGGCGAACAGATACCGCCCTAGTTCTAACCATAAACGATGCCAGCTAGCAATTAGGGTGTAGCTACTTTTATGGCTCTCTCAGTCGCTTCCCGGGAAACCAAAGCTTTTGGGCTCCGGGGGAAGTATGGTTGCAAAGCTGAAACTTAATGGAATGACGGAAGGGCACCACCAGGAATAGAGTCTGCGGCTTAATTTGACTCAACACGGGAAAACTTACCAGGTCGAACATAAGTGTGTAAAACAGATTGATAGCTCTTTCTCGAATCTATGGGTGGTGGTGCATGCCGTTCTTAGTTCGTGGAGTGATTTGTCTGGTTAATTCCGATAACGCAATATATAAATAGATATCTTCAGGATTATGGTGTTGAAGCTTAGATAGCCTTCATTCATGGTGGCAGTAAAATGTTTATTGTGTTTGAATGTGTTTATATAAGTGGAGCCGTACCTGTTTGGTTTGTCCCGTTATAAGGACACTAGCTTCTTAAATGGACAAATTGCGTCTAGCAATAATGAGATTGAGCAATAACAGGTCCGTGATGCCCTTAGATGTCCTGGGCTGCACGCGCGCTACAATGAAAGTATCAACGTTTATTTCCTAGACCGAGAGGTCCGGGTAAACCGCTGAACCACTTTCATGCTTGGATTGTGAACTGAACTGTTCACATGAACTTGGAATTCCCAGTAAGTGTGAGTCATTAACTCGCATTGATTACGTCCCTGCCCTTTGTACACACCGCCCGTCGCTACTACCGATTGAATTATTTAGTGAGGTCTCCGACGTGATCACTGTGACGCCTTGCGTGTTACGGTTGTTTCGCAAAAGTTGACCGAACTTATTAAGTAGTAAATCCGTAACAAGGTTTCCGGTGGTGAACCTGCAGAAGGATCATTATTGTATGTTCTACCGTTAACAAAAAATATATATATAGTATGCCAAATTACCAAACAAAAAGCATGATTTTAAATAAAATCATAATTGTACAAAAAATATATCAGTTGTATAGATTATCTTGTTTCGATATTAATTATATTATATTATATTATATATTAATATATATTAAAACATATTGATAGATATATTTAGATATCTGCGTGCATATGTACCATAATATGCATGCTGTTGCGAATATGTATTGTCCATCATAGCTATGGCATACATTGGTTAATGCAACAGCCTAAAAAGTACAATGTTGTACCTGATTTCAGGTTAATACTTTTATATAATTGATAATTATCAAATAAGCCAAATTACATATATATTTTATCTATATGGTAAGATATCGTTTAATAAAACTAAGACATTTCGCAACATTCCTTTAGGATAAAAATAAAAATTTATTTATTTTTTTATTATATATGCCAGTAAAATGGTGTATTTTTAATTTGTAACGAACCTTAAGGGGACGTTACGTTCGCCACGCCACACGGGCATGGAGGAGCGCAAGCTGCCCGGTTATTTTGTATGATTAAGATTACATTTATATAACTTAAGTCATACAATACAATACACATTACGTTTATATAAACTTAAGTCATACAATACAATACACGATACTTGCCAAACCACCCCTTTCCTTCCCCACCACGCGCACCGTTTCGGCCACACGATTACCCCTACCACACATATCCATAGCTCCCCACACCAACAAGACCTAAAAACTCCCCCTCCCACTTAAGTTCGATGCGATCATTTTCTTTTCACAAAAGAAATTGCCATCAACGCCGGAGTCAGCATAATATCTCCCCCACCCTTAGTTTAAGCTAGCTAGTTCGACCCGCGGATGCTAGGTTTTCGAGCGTTCTAGCGAAAGAAGTGCAAGACACTTACTCGGGAACCGGCCGCGAACGTAGACGTTGCTCCGGACAGCAACCCTAGAGTTACCTAATATACGTCGCCGCGTATAAGTCCACAAAAGAAAAACAGGTCAATAAAGTGGCACAATTTAAAAGAAACCCCACTGAGTAAGTCTATTTTGGGTGGCATTTACACGCTAATTCGCTAAGAACCGCGGCACGGGCCCAATTCAATTCTCAATTTACCTTTGATCTTCCGATAGGTCCCTACGAGTGTGACAACGCCTCGTACCTTATATCCCCCGACCCCACGAGTGTGACACGCCTCGTGTTCTCGTTATCTCCCAGTCTCAACCCTGCTTACACGACATTACGCCTCATTCCCCTCCACTCTTGTTCTAGTCTCGTTAGGGCCGACCCCGTTTCCTGTAGAGGTTCCTGCAAACTACAAATTTCTGTAGTAGGATCCTGATAAGACCGAGCTTACCTCAGCCTGAAATAGGAGCCTCACAAGTGGCGCCCGAGCAGGGACCTGTAGGAAACTTCAGCAAGGGGTATGGATTAAAACCCACGGCCAATAAAATCCAATTGATAGGCGAAACTCAAACGCCGACCGCGATAAAACAGTACTGCGCCGCGCAAAACCTCGACGAACACCCCACAACTCCAACGGTGCGGATCGCGTGAACGACAGTAGATACACCCGGAGTGTCCGCGCGCCCAAGGTGATCCCTTCCATAACACGCGAGTGACTCCAGTTACAGAAATACCCAACCAGGGAGTGAAAGAAATCGGAAAAGAGAAAAAAAAAACAACACACATACGTTAACATGGAACGCAGAGAAAGGTTCAGGTGAGTATTACTCTGGGGATTTTGTCTCTAATCCAGGGGTAAGCACCGGCTGGATTTACAAGCGTCGCCGGAAGAACTAGAAAGATTCGCGCTCGAATTCGGGTTCAGCAACGAGGGCACGGTAGAAGAGATGCGGAGGAGATTCGCCGCATTGTTTGAGGGGACCCTCGAACAAGAGACCTGGGTTCGACTGGCCGAGCTCGAACGACAATGCCAAGTCACCAGCGCGTGCCAAGTCACCTCAGCCCAGCACTTCCACTCAGACGGAAGGGCGCATGGAGGATCCCAAACGCTGGTTAAGAGTCCCGGAAAACTCAGAAAACCAACTCGGCGACCCCTCCAACATCGGGACAGTGGCCGAGCCACAAAGACCTCCGTCTCCAGAACAACGTACTCCGGCCGCGAGGAGAATCCGACCTACGAACGAGAGACCTCAGGCGGGGAACGACCCCACAGGGGGATACCCGTATAGCCACGCCACACAGATGGCGGAACGCATACGTAAATGGGGAATCCAGTTCGACGGACAGGATGATCCGCTGTCATTCATCGACCTTCTCGAAGAGCGCGCGCTTTCCTACGGGATAGATATGGACCATCTACCCGCGTCATGGCAGAAATCCTCATCGACAGAGCCAGCCGATGTTCCGGACCAGTCGACTGCAAAGCGTCCCATGGGTCGATTTCCGCAGGGAATTCTTGGCGTTCTTCCTGCCACCGCGGTATTTTGAACAATTGGAGGACCAGATCCGAGGCCGCAAGCAAGCGGTAGGCGAACCCTTCAAAGACTTCGTCATCGAGCTCCGGCTACTCATGCACCACGCCGGGTACGACGCAACCAAGGAACTCTACAGGATCTACGACAACATTTTGCCGGCGTATCAGCTGTACGTGCGGAGACACGAACTGCGAAGCCTGACGCAGCTCACAGCATTGGCCACAGAGTTCGAGAGCATCCAAGAACGGAACACACCGATAACTCCCCTCCCCCCGCGGAACATGCCACGGTACACTAGGCCGACGGCGAATCAGGCACCCAAGGAAGGCGAGTCCAACCGAACACCGTTCCGGAGACCCCCGTGGGACTCAACCGAATCCGCAAGAAGACAACCTACGAGTCGAACAAACGCTCCGGCTCAAGAATTCGCGCACCGCATGGTAACCACCCCCATCGTGAATCCGCGAATGGCATGTCGCCGCTGTGGCGAAGCTGGCCACGCTTCTCCTAACTGCAACAACCCTGCAATCCTGTTCTGCTGGGATGTGGTAAACGCGGTATACGGACGATCGATTGTTGTCGCCGGGACACGTCGGGAAACGACACGCGTCCCCGACTGACACGGGAACAGTCGGGAACGACGCCCGCCCAACCCAGAACTAGTTAAACCCCTACAACTACACGATGGCCGGATAGTGGCGAGGGTGACCATAGGAGGACAAGACGCGGAGGCCACTATTGACACCGGGGCGTCCCGGAGCTTCATCAGTGCCGACCTCGCCCGACAACTGGACGATAACACCAATCTTCGGGAGGCGTGCGTGCAGATCCGACTGGCCGACGGGTCAGTACGCGGGATCACGCAAATCCTCCTGGCTTACATCCGGTTAGACAGCCGGGAAGTCCAGATACCGCTCTTAGTTTTGCCCAACATGTTAGAACAAGTCATTGTGGGCCTGGATTTCTTATGCGCGATCGAAACAACGATCAAATGCGGAACCACCCTCCTACAACTCCGAAGCCGTCGCCCCATGGCAAACACCCCCCCGGGTCACTGCCAGTCGAGTTCCCACCGCAGGAACGAAAAAACCGAGATCCAGAAGAACCCCGGCAAACTCGCGTCCGAGGAAAACTACGACGGACACCACGTCCAAGCAACGAGCGCCCAGCACAAATTCTAAGGCCGCAACGGAACGCACGATTCCCAGGCCAAATACGAGAAGCACAAACCTTAGGCCCACCACGGAACACACGATTCCCAGGCCAACGATAGGTGACACAAGCTCAAACGTAGCGACGCAGAATATGAGGCGATCAACCGAAGCCCACGGCGCGGTGATCCCCATAAGCTAAGGAAACCCAGCAGCCTCCCCACAGGCAATCTTTCCTTCACAACCAAGGTCTTTGCCTAACGACCAACCGCCCAGCCGGGTGATCGACGCAGACACCGGGATTAACACTAGCAACCACGCTACCCCCCCCCCACACAGACGACTCCTGAACGCGCGTCCCAACCACTGGCCCAGGTATCCGCCCTGAACCCCACAAACACTCTTCCTCTAAACGGTACCACCCCAGTCGTCGCCAACATAAGAGAACACTCTCGAGAGACGGAGCCTCCGAGCGCGTTCGACAACGACCATCCTCCCGGAAGACCCGAGTCGAGCTTTCAGCTTAGGGACGGACGAACAACTTGAGGACGAGCCAGAACGAACCAACGATCCTGGCCACCCGAACTTGAGGCACAGATCCGGGAATTTCTGGATGAAGAACTGCCGAAGTTCGAAAAACTCCGGGGTACAACAGACTGACGGAGCACACCATCGTCATGCGAGACAACCGACCAATAAACAAAGATATTACCCCAAAAACCCGCAATGAGGCGAATTATCGACGAGCAAGTCGATCAACTAATAGCCGAAGGACTCATCGACCTTCTCGAAGCCCTCACAGCGCACCGATTGTTCTCGTGCGCAAAAAGAACGACAAATGGCGTATTTCGTAGACTACCGCCAGCTCAACGAACGTTCCATCCCGACGCTATCCATTACCAAGAATCATTACATCCTAGAACGCTTGAAGAATGCGCGTTTATCACCACGCTAGACTGAAGAATGGTATTGGCAAGTACCCATGGCCCTCAACAGCAGGGACCACCGCCTTCACGGTGCCAGGGGAGAGGTCTTTACCAATGGAAGGTGATGC
>VCKU01000055.1:0-149485 GCA_005876895.1 Drosophila azteca
CATATTTAACTGGCGCAGTCGGTAGGATCTCAGTCTAAAAGTGAAATTTTTTTTAAGACACCAACGTAATAACTACAGTGATTCGAGAAAAAGTGACATTATTACCAAGAGATCCGCCAAAGAATCTACACGCGATTCAAGCCACTTGATATAGTGAAAATATCAACAACCCAACACCATACAAAAAAAATATATAAATCAACATGCTGCTATCAGAGATCCATCTGAACCAGCCCTGATCATCAGCAATTCCCCCATACGACGGATCCCGGAACGGCTAAGCTCGTTCATCAACAGATCGAGTACATCTCCGGACTGTACCCGAAAGATGACATCCGGCAACAAAGCATATTGTACGGAGCCACAGAGGGTCCCTTGTGCGGACGAGCACACTTCTTTCACAAAGTCTTCACCCCACTCCTGGACCGATTTAAAAGCAGCCCTGACCAGCAAATTTAACAATCATACACCATACGAGACGCTACTTCACAACTACAACGACACCAAATTCCGCGGAATATTCGTAATTTTGTAGAAGAATTAGAAATTAAGTCAACTGTCATATAGTAAACTAAATCTGGAAACTAGCTCAGAAAATAACTATCTTTAAAAACGCACTGGCTAATGCCATGCAGAACACAATAGAAGACTCTTTGCCCAATAAGTTTGTTCATCATTTTAGCCAAGAAAGATATTCTACTATAGCTAATCTGAAAAATCAGCGCAAAGTTAGATTTCATGAAATTTTGTAACTGATAACAAGAATCATGAACACTTAAAAAACGTAAATAACAATCGAAGGAATGTTGGAACTTATTACCTCGTTATAGTAGTTATGATTTTCTACAACCAAAATCTAAACACCTTTAGAACTAACCATGGATCGAATAGACACAATCTAGGAATAATGCCTCAAATAATACAGGAATGCTTAAGAATTTAGAAATTCACTAAACCAAGGCAGGGCACAGAATCCCACTAACTATCAATCAATAGGAATCAGGCTGGCGGTAGTGCACCGAATCAACCAATCAAACGATCTAGGGAAAGCCAAAGTTGACATATGAAAATGGATGTAAATTTTCAGCAGAGTGCCTCGGAGAACCCAGAGGAAGGCCATATATAGAATAATACTAAACAATAAGAAATTAAGAGGTATCGCTGACTCAGGATCGTCAATAATATAATATAAAGAAATTATACAAGTCAAAAGTCGATAGCGACAACCTCACTGTCCTACCATCAATGGACCCGTCCGTCTGACCAGAGCATTACACGTAAGCAACAAAAATTGTCCGACCAAGCAAAATTGTATATTCATAATTTTCCGATAATTATGACATACTCTTAGGCAGAGAATATTTGATGGCCAGCAAAGCCGTCATAGATACCGAAACGAAACGGTAACGATAGGAGAAAGGTCATACCCGATCATCCAATGTGGAGAGTAATTGCAGACGGCAAGACCGCACACAAGGTGATAAGCCATCTTCAAAGAAGATATAATTACACCTAAGTGCCTTGACCCATCTCTTGAAGAAGAGCAATACTTCACTTCTGCATTAGAGAACGAATTAAGGGAATGTACCAACTAAGGTTGGAACACTTAAATGACCAAGAAAGAGAGAAGCTAAAGAAAGTTCTCTATGAGTTTAAACTTTAAAGACGTGCAGTATAAAGAAGGTGACAATTTGACCTTCACTAGTACAATTAAGCACGAAATAAAAACTATCCGAAGATCCGGTGTATCGTAGACCATATAAATATGCTCAAATACACGATCAAGAAGTGAACCAACAAATCAAAGATATGATTAGGCAGGGAATCATTCGTAAGTCGAATTCACCCTATTGGGCACCCATCTCGATGATACCAAGAAATTAGATGCTTCAGGAAAGCAGAAATACCGAATGGTAGTAGACTACAGAAGTCTAAATGAGGTGGCAATCAAGGATAATTTCCTACACCCAGAATGGACGAAATATTAGATAAACTAGGCAGGTGCCAGTACTTCACAACAATTGATTTAGCTTAAGGATTCCATCAAATTCCCATGGAACCTAACTCAATCTCAAAAACTGCTTTCTCTACTAAGCAAGGTCATTACGAGTTCACTCGTATGCCTTTTGGGCTAACCACTGCCCCCGCTACATTTCAAAGATATATGAACAATCTGTTAGAAGAATTCCTAGGCCATGTAGTAACCACTAATGGCATAATACCTAACCCACGGAAATATCCGCCATAATGAACTTCCCTATACCAGAATCATTCATAGGTTTATGTGGATTTTATAGGAAGTTCATCCTAATTTCGCTAACATAGCAAAACCTATGACACTCAAGTTAAAGAAACGAGCTGTCATAGACCCAACAGAGGAAAAATACGTTGAGGCCTTCGAAAAGCTGAAAGTGCTTATCACCTCAGACCCCATCATCGCATTCCCTGATTTCGACAAAATGTTCACAGTTACAACCGATGCAAGTAACATTGCATTAGGAGCAGTGTTGTCACAAGACCACAAACCAATTTGCTACGCAAGCAGGACCCTAAATGAGCATGAAATCAATTACTCAGCTATAGAAAAAGAATTACTAGCTATAGTCTGGGCAACTAAATATTTCAGATCGTATCTGTTCGGTAGAACGTTTGAAATATTAAGTGATCACAAACGCTTGGTGTGGTTGAATAACCTCAAGGAACCCAATATGAAGTTACAACGTTGGAAGATCAAATTAAATGAATTCAAAATCAAATATTTACCAGGTAAAGAGAACCATGTAGCCGATGCGTTATCTAGAGTAAAAATTAACGAAAACCTACTGGGGGAAACTATTAATAGTGATGTTGCAACGGTCCATAGCGCTCAAGAAGATAATTCAAATTATATTCCACTTACGTCGCTCAATCAACTATTACAACAGGCAGATAGAACTGATCAAAGGTAATGAAGATAAGGTAGAAACATCCCATTATTTCCACAAGATACAGATAAAAATCACGTATACAGAAATGACAGAATCTTTAGCCAAAGATATAATAAAGGAATATGTGTGTACCAAAAAGAGTGCACTATACTTCCACAATGAAATAGATTTTCCACTGTCCCAAAGGGTTCCTGGAAATAATCAGTCCTAATCATTTGACTAAACTGATCAAATCCAGCACAAAACTCATTGATATTCCAAATTATTCCGAATTCAAGGAAAGAATATTGAAGAACCATAAAGAACTACTTCACCCAGGAATCGAAAAAACCACTAATTGGTTTAAAAGAAAATTCTATTACCCTGATTACCAAAAGTTAATTCAAAACTTCATCAATGAATGTCCCACGTGCAACGTTGCCAAAACAGAGCATCGTAACACTAAACTTACATTCGAAATCACCCCGAAATACAGAATATTAGAGAGAAATATGTCATGGATTTCTATCTGGTAGGCAATCAACAATTCCTATCATGCATTGACGTATATTCTAAATTTGCTACCCTTGTAGAAGTTAACAGTCGTGACTGGGTTGAAACAAAAAGAGCCATCATAAAAGTCTTTAACGAAATGGGTAAACCACAGGGAATCAAAGCCGATAAAGATTCAGCCTTTATGTGCGCAGCATTGCAAGCATGGTTGAATGCGGAAAATGTCAAAATTGAGATCACAACCAGTAAAAACGGAGTTTCTGATGTAGATCGTTTACATAAAACCATCAATGAAAAACTAAGAATAATATCAAGCGAAGATAATATAGAGAACAGATTCACCAAATTTGAATTGATTCTATATACTTATAACCATAAACGGTTCATAATACCACAAAAAGAACTCCAGCTGATATCTTTCTGTACGCCGGATTACCAGATTACAATACTCAACTGAATAAGGTTAGAAAGATCAATCATTTGAATAATGATAGAATCGATTTTGAAGTAGACACACGGTACAAGAGTGCACCACTTGTCAAAACAAAGACAACCAACCCGTTCAAAAGAACAGGAGAAATCAGACAGGTAGATGAAAAACATTTCGAAGAGAAAAATAGAGGGAGGAAAATCACCCATTATAAAACAAAATTCAAACGGAAGAAAAAATCTAATAAGAGTAAATACGATAATTGCAGAGTACCCGAAGAGAGTACTGGAAATCTGGAACTACAACTTGATTAAGATGATAATCTTGCTAATGTTCACCGTCCTACAGTCCACCGGACAGAATATAGAGATAGACCCCATCAACTCAAGGAATGGGTATCTCATATTCAAAACAGATACTATCATTATACCTATTAATTACGAATACCATTATTTAACTATTAACATAACAAAAACTGAGGAAACCTATCAGAATTTACTAGAACAGGCATCACAATTTGATGACGTAATCCAAGTACAATACTTAGTCGAGAAACTGAAACGCGAATTCAACGGTATAAAATTAGCCAAGAGAAACAAAAGAGGCCTCATAAATGCAGTAGTCACCATTTATAAATATCTATTCGGAACGTTAGATCAAGACGATAAAGTCGAAATAGAAGCGAAAATAGAGAACTTAGCAAGCCACAGTGTTCAAGCAAACGAATTGGATTTAATAATTCAAGCGGTAAACTCTGGCATAGAAGTTGTTAATAAACTAAACAAAGATAACGATAGAAATAAGCAATTAGAAATATTAATATTCAACCTTCAACATTTTATAGAGTATATAGAAGATGTAGAATTAGGCATGCAACTAACAAGATTAGGGATCTTTAATCCAAAACTATTAAAGCAGGATTACCTAAAACACATCGATTCAGAAAAGTTGTTAAATATCAAAACATCAACTTGGTTGAAGTCAGACACTAACGAAATACTAATAATTTCCAACATCCCGCGAGAAATCAGAAATATTCCTGTAATCAAAATTGTCCCATATCCAGATGAAGACAATAACATTCTTACCGATTTAACACAAAACAATTATTACGTTTTAGAAAATGAGGTATATGAAAAAGATTCAAAACGAAAAACAAATGACGAATGTATATCAAACAAATAGCAACAAAATGTCCATACACTAAAGCAAACCAGAACTTTCAAATAAATTTTATAGAACCTAATATATTATTAACCTGGAAATTGCCAAGAACCATATTAAATCAAGATTGCCTAAAACAAGAAATAAAAATAGAAGGCAACTCATTAATAATAATACATAATTGCACAGTACAATTAAATGAATTCCTAATATCCAACTCAATATCAGAAATTGCACAAAGCATTTACATAAACAATAACGTAACGAAAATTAAACCACTGTCTTATTTGCGAACCGAAGAAATCGTGATAGAAAATACACGATTAAATAATGTATTACACGTAAGCTTAATATTTTTGTTCATGATATTCATAATAGGATTATTAAGCTACAAATTGTTTAATTTAAGTAAAAGTAAGAAGCTTAAAACCAAAGCACAATTAGAAACCACCTTAGACGAAGACGGTGAATCTCCAACGTGCACAGTTTTAAATGCACCCGAATTATATCCACGGATAATCGCCTGAGGACAGGCTTAAATCTAACAATGGGGGAGTGACATATCTAGAGCTCATACTCCGCATACCCTCAGCTACATCTGTTACCCTACACCCACATGTCATAAACATAACGACATCCTCAGCTACGAGGATGCCGCTATCCAGCTGCACTAGAATCACGCTACTCTCCAGTAATCAATTTCCAATCGATTCCAAAGAATCACGCCATCCTAACTCACCAATCAGAGTCGGTCGTAAAACCTCCTTTCACATTCCTAGACACCCTTGTAATAGACAATTATTTTTGCGGTTTTAACTTGGAGCGTCTGCTCCGCTGTCTTACTTTATTAGCAATGAATATTGTATCTTCGTTCTGGGTTCAGCTAACCCGCTACATGCAATACTTATATCTATGTCTTATAATTATCTGTAAGTACATTGGTGTATACATATGTATGCAGAAGGCATACATACGTTGTGTATATCTTGAGCACTTGAACTGCAAAGTTCAACGAACAGCATGTATATAAGTGGTGGATCGTATGACATATGCACTCAGCATTCCCACGCGCTACGATCGGCATGTACATATGTAAGTGGTGTGTGTATATGCTTAAGTATGGTCTTTTGGATATTTGTATATTTATGACAGAGTGTCACAATGTATAGATTTACTGTTATACCCTTTGATTTGTATTACTGGCAGGGTAGGTATACCTCTCTTTTTAAAGAAATGACGTAATATATGTAGTCATTTGGAGAGTGTTAAAGTCGGTATAAAAATATTTAAATTAACAGTAGAAATTTTTGGTTTTTTTTTTTGTTTTTTTTTTTTTGGTTTACCTTATTTTATAAGTATATAAAAAATGTATAATAAGTGTGTAAGGCTCCTATTTCAGGCTGAGGTAAGCTCGGTCTTATCCAGGATCCTACTACAAGAAATTTGTAGTTTGCAGGAACCTCTACAGGAAACGGAGTCGGCCCTAACGAGACTAGGAACAAGAGTGGAGGGGAATGAGGCGTAATCGTGTAAGCAGGGTTGAGACTGGGAAGATAATGAGAAACACGAGGCGTTGTCACACTCGTGGGGTCGGGAGATATAAGGGGTACGAGGCGTTGTCACACTCGTAGGACCTATCGGAAGATCAAGGGTAATTTGGGAATTGAAGTGGACCCGTGCCGCGGTATTAGCGAATTAAATGCCCACCCAAAAATAGACTCACTCAGTGGGGTTTCTTTAAATTGATTGACACTTTATTGAACTGTTTTACTTTCGTAGACTTATACTTTCTAGGTTGCTGTGCGGAGCAACGTCTATTTCACGGCCGGGTTCCCGAGTAAGTGTCTTGCACTTCTTTCGCTAGAACGCTCGAAACCTAGCATCCGCGGTTCGAACTAGCTAGCTTAAACTATGGGTGGGGGGATATTGTGCTGACTCTGCGTTGATGGCCAATTTCTTTTGTTGAAAAGAAAATGATCGCATCGAACTAAAGTGGGAGGGGGAAGTTTTTGGGTCATAGTGGTGTGGGGAGCTACGGATAGGTGTGGTAGGGGTAATCGTGTGGCCGAACGGTGCGCGTGTGTGGTGGAAGAAAAGAGGGTGGTTTGACAAGTATCGTGTATTGTATGTGACTTGACTTATTTTGTATACCAATGTTTTCCCTTAATCTATGATAGCTTAGAAACTATCCATGGCCGGTGCGGCGTCGTGAACTGTAACGTCCACTTATGGTTCGTTACACCCCCCCCTTTCTTCCGGGAGGATGCGGACGCAGACCGGTCCAGTTCGTGACCGCCTGTGGACCTGGTATTTCTGGTCCCAGAACCAACCGCTGCAGCGAATCCTGTCCGTCCGTTGCATGCGACCTTGCACCTCCTCGACCAGGCCAGTAGGCACTACTCGGCCCGGGGTGTCGACCTGCCAGTCGGTCGGGGCGATTACCCAGCCGGCGTCCCTTCCGATCTCTTCGGCCAGGCTGTCGTCTTCCGGCCTTTGGTCGACTAATGGGAAGTCTTCCTCTTTTCCGCAGTTACGGTCAGTAGTTCTTCGACGGATATGTCGTCGAAGTCTCTGGTCGCTACTGGGGGCGAGAGGCTTGTCGTTGTTCCCAGGACGCGTTGCGGCTCTGAGGCGAAGAAGTCGATAACTGGCGCTCGATACGGGCTCGATTCGGTGTGAAGTACCTTGGCGTGTGTTGCCGTGGTTATCGCTGGTTCGTGCTGGGTGTGCGCCGTTGTTGAGGGGTCAGGGTGTCTTCGGCGCTTTGTTGCCCTTCCGCTCATTTCCGGGTTCGTCGACACCAGTGGCGATGTTGTTGGCGTTGCTGATGTCGTGGACGTTGTCGTTGGCGCCTCTACCTCCTCTGGGGGAGTTTCAACTGCGTCTGGGACGGGGAAGGCAGGTCGGTCGTAGAGGGCCTCCGTGGGCTCCCGGGACGTTTCGAAGAATGCGTGAACGTTCCGACTTGGCGGAACGAGAAGATCCACCGTCATGAGATGGACCCGAGTGACGCGCATACCCCACGGTGTGACCGTGTGGTGGAACGTCTCTGTATCGGTCACGAGCCGGCGGGCGAAGGGTTCTTCCTCTTCGTTCTCCTCGTCGTCAGAGAACGCTTGGGCGTAGTCCCGGTGGTAACATATCAGGGTCCGGTCGTGATTGTAGCAGTCTCGGGGTTGGAATAGTCTCGGGGGTCGTGCTGCCGGTACGCGTGTTCGAACATTCGGTCGAACGATGGATGCTCCGGGCTTGGCGAGTGGTAGGCCTGGGGGTCACGGCGTCGGAACATTGGCGGCGACCACAGATTTTCACGTCGAAATCTGGATGGTCGCCTCGAGAATAGCGGAGGGCTATCTTGGCGGAACGAGAAGATCCACCGTCATGAGATGGACCCGAGTGACGCGCATACCCCACGGTGTGACCGTGTGGGCCTTCGGAGTTCTCCTCGTCCGAGAATTCTCCGTCCGACTCGTAGTTTGGCTCGGTCCGCCTGACATCGGCGTACGTGTCTCCGTTGTAGACTGGATCTGGCTCTTCGTCGCGTATCGGTGTGCTGGCGGTCGACCACGATGGTTCGTCGTTGGGTGCCGGGCTGTACGTGGGTGGATGATGGTCTCCGCTCTGGGACGGCGGTCTGGCTTCGGTACTCCTGAACGCGCGCGCCCCTGACTCCTCTTCAGAGTGGTAGTGAGGTCGACGTAGATAACCTCCGGTGCCTCGGTGGGTGCTGCGGCTTTCTGGGGATGCATCGTTGATTGGCGTAATGGAACTTCGGGTGTTAGTGCTGTGAGGAGCGTTGCTGATACTCTTATGAGTTACCTTATGGATCTAACTTAAGCTTTTAAAGGGTTCGCCGCGTTCGGTCGGCACACTTAAAACTATAGTGTCAGCAAGTGGGGTTGCGAAAGTGTATTGCGTAAGTGTATGGGGAAAAGAACTAAATAAGAAAGGTATGATTGGGTTTTTTTTTTTTGTGTGTTCCTATATATTAATTTATTTTATTTCGTTTTTTTTTTCTTTTTTTTTTTTTGCTGAGTCCAGGTTTTTTTTTTTTTTTTTTTTCACTTGTCACCCGGTTCGTACTCCCGTGGACGAGGTATGGGGTGGGTACTTGTGGCTTGAGTTCGCCGAATTTTAGGGGGGGCGACGGTGGCATACATGGGGATCTTACCGCGGGTCGGTGTCGATACTTCGGCCTGGCGGGCGTCAGTAGGAAGTTGGGACGACACGGCCTCTACGTCTTGAGACGCGTTTTGTTCGCCTTGGATTTTAAGGCGGCGGTATAATCCAATATTCTGTGGTGTCGTTGCACCGGGAATATGAGTATCTTCCTACAACTTAATTTGGGTTGGGGGAACTTGATAAGAAAGTGGAGTAGGTCAGGAGTTTGGAAAGCACTGATGTTGGAGACCTCTAATAGCTCTACCAAGGTTATGTTGGATAAGATTCTCTAGGTCCGTTATGATTATTCTATTTTTGGCGAGGATCGTCTCTATTATCTGGGCCTTCTCGGCCTCGTCCGACTTATGGATCGTGTTGTAAAAGTGTGGCCAACGACATTTCGGGTAACAGTTCGTCCCACGTGTTCTGTTGGTCGTCGATGAATTGGGCGATCATTGTCTTCACAGTTCTGTTCGCCCTTTCCGTGGGGTTTTCCTGGGGACAATATGGAGCGGTGTGTT
Organism: Drosophila azteca; assembly: GCA_005876895.1. Classification (NCBI taxonomy): domain Eukaryota; kingdom Metazoa; phylum Arthropoda; class Insecta; order Diptera; family Drosophilidae; genus Drosophila; species Drosophila azteca. Next base: position 9,696 of record VCKU01000055.1, read on the forward strand.
GCAGTTTGACGCCTGCGATTTGGAGGAAAGTTCGGAACGAGCGACTGGTGAACTGGGTGCCGTTATCGCAGACGAATAGTTTTGGTACCCCAAAACTGCTGAGGATCCGTTCGCGGAACGCTCGCTCGAGGTTAGCCGTGGTTGCCTTCTTGAGGGGTATCAGTTCGACCCAATTAGAGAAGGTGTCGCAATTAGAGAAGGTGTCGAAAAACACTAGCAGCATTGTGTTCCCTCGTTTGGACCGTGGCAGTGGTCCGACGAAATCTGCGCACAAGGTAACAAACGGCTCCTCCGCCTTGCGAGTGAGCATCTTGCCCACTGGTTTGCGTTTCGTGGCCTTGAACTTCTGACAACTTACGCAGTTACGAATGTAACGTCTTACGTCTCGATAGAATCCGGGCCAATAATATAGTTGGGAAACCCTGGCAATGGTTTTCCGTATGCCGAGGTGACCAGCTGTTGGTTGATCGTGGCATTCGTGGAGTACCCTCGTCCGACGATCTTTCGGGACGCAGAGCTTCCAAGACTCCGTTCCGACGGGTCCGTGGCCGATATTTCGGTAAAGTTGACCGTTCTCGTAAGTGTAGTCCGGGTATTTTTGGGGCTCATCGTGGACTTGTTGTGTTCTTCGTTTCAGCCAGGGACAGCTGTCGGGTTCCTCTTCGACACGTGCGAGTGTTTCCAAGGGCTGCCTGGATAATGCGTCCGCCACTACGTTTTGTTTCCCGGCGCGATAATGTACGTCGTATTGGTATTGTTGTAACTCGAGTGCCCAACGGGCCACTCTACCGTATGGACTTTCCAGGGTGTTCAACCATTTCAGCGCGAGATGGTCAGTTACCACATCGAAGCGATAGCCCTCTAGATAACATCGTAGTTTACGTATTGCCCATATGACGGCTAGGCACTCTTTGTCCGTGGCAGAGTAGTTTTCTTCCGCCTTGTTGAGTCGTCGGCTGACGTACGCTATGACTCGCTCTTTCCCTTCGATTTCCTGAGTGAGGACCGCGTCTACGCCTACGTTACTGGCGTCCGTTTGTAAAGAGAATTTGACGTTGAAATCTGGACAGGCGAGTACGGTGGCGGTGGTGAGTAACTCTTTTAGCTTTTCGAAGGCCTCTTGTTGCTCTTGTTCCCATGTCCATGTTTGTCCCTTCTTTAGCAGTTGTGACATTGGTTGGACCACCGTGGCGAAATTGGGGACAAACCTTCGGTACCATGACGCCATACCTATACATTGTCGGAGTTCTTTCAAGTTGGTGGGCGGTCTCAAGTCTTTTACGGCGGCCACCTTGTCCGGGTCGGTATGGATGCCTTCCTCGCTGATCACGTGTCCCAAATATTTTATACGCCGCTGGAAGAAGGTACACTTTTCTGCGTTGATTCGTAGGTTTGCCTTGAGAAGTCTGTCGAAGACCTCTTTTACGTTGTTAAGGTGCTCCGTGTAATCCTTTCCGATGACGACAATGTCGTCTAAGTACGCGAATGCGTAGGGTTCCATATCTGCGCTGATGACCGTGTCTAAAGTTCGTTGGAACGTTGCTCCCGCGGAGTGTAATCCGAAGGGCATCACCTTCCATTGGTAAAGACCTCTCCCTGGCACCGTGAAGGCGGTGGCTTCCCTGCTGTTGAGGGCCATGGGTACTTGCCAATACCCATTCTTCAGGTCTAGCGTGGTGATAAAACGCGCATTCTTCAAGCGTTCTAGGATGTAATTGATTCTTGGTAACGGATAGGATGGAACGTTCGTTGAGCTGGCGGTAGTCTACGCACATACGCCATTTGTCGTTCTTTTTGCGCACGAGAACAATTGGTGCGCTGTGAGGGCTTCGAGAAGGTTCGATGAGTCCTTCCGCTATTAGTTGATCGACTTGCTCGTCGATAATTCGCCTCATTGCGGGGTTCTTGGGGTAATATCTTTGTTTTATTGGTCGGTTGTCCCGCATGACGATGGTGTGCTCCGTCAGGTCTGTTGTACCCCGGAGTTTTTCGAACTTCGGCAGTTCTTCATCCAGAAATTCCCGGATCTGCGCCTCAAGTTCGGGTGGCCAGGGATCGTTGGTTCGTTCTGGCTCGTCCTCAAGTTGCTCGTCCGTCCCTAAGCTGAAAGCTCGACTCGGGTCTTCCGGGAGGATGGTCGTGTCGAACGCTCGGAGGTTCCGCCTCTCGAGGGTGTTCTCTTATGTTGGCTACGACTGGGGTGGTACTGTTTAGAGGAAGAGTGTGGGGTTCGGGGCGGATACCTGGGCCAGTGGTTGGGACGCGAGTTCTGGAGTCGTCTGTGTTGGGGGGGTAGCGTGGTTGCTAGTGTTTATCCCGGTGTCTGCGTCGATCACCCGGCTGGGCGGTTGGTCGTTTGGCAAAGACCTTGGTTGTGAAGGAAAGATTGCCTGTGGGGAGGCTGCTCTGGTTTCCTTAGCCCTTATGGGGATCACCGCGCCGTGGGCTTCGGTTGATCGCCTCATATTCTGCGTCGCTACGTGGGAGCTTGTGTCACCTATCGTTGGCCTGGGAATCGTGTGTTCCGTGGTGGGCCTAAGGTTTGTGCTTTTAACTAAGCATTTGTGAAATCATAGCGAACCAAAAGTCGTTGTGGCCGGCCGTGACAGTTCTAACGGCCCGCTATTCGTTTTTTTTTTGCATTCCCTTTCACCGTCTGCTTCAGCCTGCCCAACGCACTGTCGAGACCGGCTGCATATAGTGCAGTTATATTCTTCGTCTCTTCTATCGTCGGTTGGTTCAGCCAGCGCTCGCGAGTGGCTACATTGACCTGTCTCTGGTTTGTTGAACTCGAAATCAGAGTAACATTTTCAATCGTGGATAATTGTTTGTTGTTGGTCATCGCTCGTCGCATTATCGGTCTTCGCTTTAACTGCATGTGCCGGTGTAGTGCGTACATACATACATACATTTTTCGTCTTCGCTTTGTACCTCGCTGCATCTCTTACGTGTTTTTCGCCGCCTTTGAGAGCAATAACGTTCGCAACGTTAGATCAGCCGGCGTGAAAAGTGAAAAAATAGCGTGAAAAGCGGGAAATAACAAAAATTAAAACTTCATAGTTAAAATGAGCAACGACAATATAAGTATCGGGTCCGCCTCGGGTGGCACACCCTCGACTGGCGCTCCGCCTGGTGAATCTTTGGCCAGTGCTACTAGCCGGATTGCTTTTTTGAAGCTCAAAACAACGGCTATTCTCAACAGACTGCAGGGACTCGTCACTCAATTGGATTTTGAAAAGCTGCGCCAAATGGATGAATACCACCTGAAGGGAATGTTGGACTCACTGACGAAACTGGAAGATAACTTTATTGTGGCACACACCAGTTTGGAGGAAGTAGATTTCGAAGCAATGTCCAGTGAAACACCTGTACAATTCGATTCGTCGCTATTAGCATTGAGGACGGCTCTTCAGCGGGAGTTGGGCAAGCGGTCTCAGCCCGCGCATTGCTCAACGTTTCGCATAAATCCAAACGAATCTCAATCCCTGATCTACATGGCAAATCGATCGCGCCTGCCACAACTGCAGCTGCCCAAGTTTAGTGGAGAGTACACTGAGTGGACCAGCTTCTACTCCATGTTCACAGCGGTCATCGATAGCGAAGCTGAGCTTACTTCTATCGAGAAGCTACAGCACTTGCGGTCCTGTTTGAGCGGAGTGGCCCTGGACACCATCAGTTCGTTGGAGATGACCGAGGATAATTATATAACAGCTTTAGATATTTTAAAGGCCAGATTCTCTAACAAGCGTCTCATCTTACAGGCACACATCAGAGCGGTATTTGGGCTGACTCGTGGCGACTCATCAGTGGGCAAATTGCGGGCGTTTGTGGATGCCGCCACTTCACATCTTCGCGCGTTGCAAGCGCTTGGATCGAAGGAGGAAATAGCAGACGCTATAATCGTCTATGCAATTTGGCGGAATTTGGACAGAGCAACGCAAATCAAATGGGAAGAAACCGCGTCTAGCCAAGGTCTTCCGTCCTGGGAAAAATTGTCAACTTTCCTGGAGAACAGATGTCGCACTCTTGAAGGAATTCAACACGCCATGCATGGACAAGATGATCAGGTTGGCAAGGCTGAAAAAACCGTGAGTACGAAACATAGAAAGGCTTTCGTGGCATCGAGCGCTCCCGCTCCGGTTTCTTGTGCTTTGTGTAATGGCTCGAGCCATACAATTGCAAATTGCGAGCGCTTTAAGGGTTTATCGCCGGATGAGCGCCACAAGGAATCAAGGAGGCTAGGCTTATGTGTGAATTGCCTAAGAAAGGGCCATCACGTGAAAGATTGTAGATCAGGTCCCTGCCGTACCTGCCGATTGAAGCACCACACCCTTTTACACTTTGGCCGTTCCTCAGAGACCATTCAAGTTGGTTCCCCGAATGAAGCCTCGCAACCACAGCCAAGCCATACTGCCATGGTTGCGTTGTCACCCCCATTGCCGCAAGCCCTTATATCCCAAAGTCCGTCTGATGCTGTGCTATTAGCCACCGTCGTCGTTCTGGTGAAAAACAGCTCTGGAACTTTCGTCCCTTGTCGCGCACTTCTGGACTCGGGATCTCAATTGCATTTCGTTACAAGTCGTATAGCTAATCAGCTTAAACTTCGAAAAACTAAATCGCACACTGCAGTCTCTGCAGTGGGGCGACGGTGGCATACATGGGGATCTTACCGCGGGTCGGTGTCGATACTTCGGCCTGGCGGGCGTCAGTAGGAAGTTGGGACGACACGGCCTCTACGTCTTGAGACGCGTTTTGTTCGCCTTGGATTTTAAGGCGGCGGTATAATCCAATATTCTGTGGTGTCGTTGCACCGGGAATATGAGTATCTTCCTACAACTTAATTTGGGTTGGGGGAACTTGATAAGAAAGTGGAGTAGGTCAGGAGTTTGGAAAGCACTGATGTTGGAGACCTCTAATAGCTCTACCAAGGTTATGTTGGATAAGATTCTCTAGGTCCGTTATGATTATTCTATTTTTGGCGAGGATCGTCTCTATTATCTGGGCCTTCTCGGCCTCGTCCGACTTATGGATCGTGTTGTAAAAGTGTGGCCAACGACATTTCGGGTAACAGTTCGTCCCACGTGTTCTGTTGGTCGTCGATGAATTGGGCGATCATTGTCTTCACAGTTCTGTTCGCCCTTTCCGTGGGGTTTTCCTGGGGACAATATGGAGCGGTGTGTTGCAGTTTGACGCCTGCGATTTGGAGGAAAGTTCGGAACGAGCGACTGGTGAACTGGGTGCCGTTATCGCAGACGAATAGTTTTGGTACCCCAAAACTGCTGAGGATCCGTTCGCGGAACGCTCGCTCGAGGTTAGCCGTGGTTGCCTTCTTGAGGGGTATCAGTTCGACCCAATTAGAGAAGGTGTCGAAAAACACTAGCAGCATTGTGTTCCCTCGTTTGGACCGTGGCAGTGGTCCGACGAAATCTGCGCACAAGGTAACAAACGGCTCCTCCGCCTTGCGAGTGAGCATCTTGCCCACTGGTTTGCGTTTCGTGGCCTTGAACTTCTGACAACTTACGCAGTTACGAATGTAACGTCTTACGTCTCGATAGAATCCGGGCCAATAATATAGTTGGGAAACCCTGGCAATGGTTTTCCGTATGCCGAGGTGACCAGCTGTTGGTTGATCGTGGCATTCGTGGAGTACCCTCGTCCGACGATCTTTCGGGACGCAGAGCTTCCAAGACTCCGTTCCGACGGGTCCGTGGCCGATATTTCGGTAAAGTTGACCGTTCTCGTAAGTGTAGTCCGGGTATTTTTGGGGCTCATCGTGGACTTGTTGTGTTCTTCGTTTCAGCCAGGGACAGCTGTCGGGTTCCTCTTCGACACGTGCGAGTGTTTCCAAGGGCTGCCTGGATAATGCGTCCGCCACTACGTTTTGTTTCCCGGCGCGATAATGTACGTCGTATTGGTATTGTTGTAACTCGAGTGCCCAACGGGCCACTCTACCGTATGGACTTTCCAGGGTGTTCAACCATTTCAGCGCGAGATGGTCAGTTACCACATCGAAGCGATAGCCCTCTAGATAACATCGTAGTTTACGTATTGCCCATATGACGGCTAGGCACTCTTTGTCCGTGGCAGAGTAGTTTTCTTCCGCCTTGTTGAGTCGTCGGCTGACGTACGCTATGACTCGCTCTTTCCCTTCGATTTCCTGAGTGAGGACCGCGTCTACGCCTACGTTACTGGCGTCCGTTTGTAAAGAGAATTTGACGTTGAAATCTGGACAGGCGAGTACGGTGGCGGTGGTGAGTAACTCTTTTAGCTTTTCGAAGGCCTCTTGTTGCTCTTGTTCCCATGTCCATGTTTGTCCCTTCTTTAGCAGTTGTGACATTGGTTGGACCACCGTGGCGAAATTGGGGACAAACCTTCGGTACCATGACGCCATACCTATACATTGTCGGAGTTCTTTCAAGTTGGTGGGCGGTCTCAAGTCTTTTACGGCGGCCACCTTGTCCGGGTCGGTATGGATGCCTTCCTCGCTGATCACGTGTCCCAAATATTTTATACGCCGCTGGAAGAAGGTACACTTTTCTGCGTTGATTCGTAGGTTTGCCTTGAGAAGTCTGTCGAAGACCTCTTTTACGTTGTTAAGGTGCTCCGTGTAATCCTTTCCGATGACGACAATGTCGTCTAAGTACGCGAATGCGTAGGGTTCCATATCTGCGCTGATGACCGTGTCTAAAGTTCGTTGGAACGTTGCTCCCGCGGAGTGTAATCCGAAGGGCATCACCTTCCATTGGTAAAGACCTCTCCCTGGCACCGTGAAGGCGGTGGCTTCCCTGCTGTTGAGGGCCATGGGTACTTGCCAATACCCATTCTTCAGGTCTAGCGTGGTGATAAAACGCGCATTCTTCAAGCGTTCTAGGATGTAATTGATTCTTGGTAACGGATAGGATGGAACGTTCGTTGAGCTGGCGGTAGTCTACGCACATACGCCATTTGTCGTTCTTTTTGCGCACGAGAACAATTGGTGCGCTGTGAGGGCTTCGAGAAGGTTCGATGAGTCCTTCCGCTATTAGTTGATCGACTTGCTCGTCGATAATTCGCCTCATTGCGGGGTTCTTGGGGTAATATCTTTGTTTTATTGGTCGGTTGTCCCGCATGACGATGGTGTGCTCCGTCAGGTCTGTTGTACCCCGGAGTTTTTCGAACTTCGGCAGTTCTTCATCCAGAAATTCCCGGATCTGCGCCTCAAGTTCGGGTGGCCAGGGATCGTTGGTTCGTTCTGGCTCGTCCTCAAGTTGCTCGTCCGTCCCTAAGCTGAAAGCTCGACTCGGGTCTTCCGGGAGGATGGTCGTGTCGAACGCTCGGAGGTTCCGCCTCTCGAGGGTGTTCTCTTATGTTGGCTACGACTGGGGTGGTACTGTTTAGAGGAAGAGTGTGGGGTTCGGGGCGGATACCTGGGCCAGTGGTTGGGACGCGAGTTCTGGAGTCGTCTGTGTTGGGGGGGTAGCGTGGTTGCTAGTGTTTATCCCGGTGTCTGCGTCGATCACCCGGCTGGGCGGTTGGTCGTTTGGCAAAGACCTTGGTTGTGAAGGAAAGATTGCCTGTGGGGAGGCTGCTCTGGTTTCCTTAGCCCTTATGGGGATCACCGCGCCGTGGGCTTCGGTTGATCGCCTCATATTCTGCGTCGCTACGTGGGAGCTTGTGTCACCTATCGTTGGCCTGGGAATCGTGTGTTCCGTGGTGGGCCTAAGGTTTGTGCTTTTAACTAAGCATTTGTGAAATCATAGCGAACCAAAAGTCGTTGTGGCCGGCCGTGACAGTTCTAACGGCCCGCTATTCGTTTTTTTTTTGCATTCCCTTTCACCGTCTGCTTCAGCCTGCCCAACGCACTGTCGAGACCGGCTGCATATAGTGCAGTTATATTCTTCGTCTCTTCTATCGTCGGTTGGTTCAGCCAGCGCTCGCGAGTGGCTACATTGACCTGTCTCTGGTTTGTTGAACTCGAAATCAGAGTAACATTTTCAATCGTGGATAATTGTTTGTTGTTGGTCATCGCTCGTCGCATTATCGGTCTTCGCTTTAACTGCATGTGCCGGTGTAGTGCGTACATACATACATACATTTTTCGTCTTCGCTTTGTACCTCGCTGCATCTCTTACGTGTTTTTCGCCGCCTTTGAGAGCAATAACGTTCGCAACGTTAGATCAGCCGGCGTGAAAAGTGAAAAAATAGCGTGAAAAGCGGGAAATAACAAAAATTAAAACTTCATAGTTAAAATGAGCAACGACAATATAAGTATCGGGTCCGCCTCGGGTGGCACACCCTCGACTGGCGCTCCGCCTGGTGAATCTTTGGCCAGTGCTACTAGCCGGATTGCTTTTTTGAAGCTCAAAACAACGGCTATTCTCAACAGACTGCAGGGACTCGTCACTCAATTGGATTTTGAAAAGCTGCGCCAAATGGATGAATACCACCTGAAGGGAATGTTGGACTCACTGACGAAACTGGAAGATAACTTTATTGTGGCACACACCAGTTTGGAGGAAGTAGATTTCGAAGCAATGTCCAGTGAAACACCTGTACAATTCGATTCGTCGCTATTAGCATTGAGGACGGCTCTTCAGCGGGAGTTGGGCAAGCGGTCTCAGCCCGCGCATTGCTCAACGTTTCGCATAAATCCAAACGAATCTCAATCCCTGATCTACATGGCAAATCGATCGCGCCTGCCACAACTGCAGCTGCCCAAGTTTAGTGGAGAGTACACTGAGTGGACCAGCTTCTACTCCATGTTCACAGCGGTCATCGATAGCGAAGCTGAGCTTACTTCTATCGAGAAGCTACAGCACTTGCGGTCCTGTTTGAGCGGAGTGGCCCTGGACACCATCAGTTCGTTGGAGATGACCGAGGATAATTATATAACAGCTTTAGATATTTTAAAGGCCAGATTCTCTAACAAGCGTCTCATCTTACAGGCACACATCAGAGCGGTATTTGGGCTGACTCGTGGCGACTCATCAGTGGGCAAATTGCGGGCGTTTGTGGATGCCGCCACTTCACATCTTCGCGCGTTGCAAGCGCTTGGATCGAAGGAGGAAATAGCAGACGCTATAATCGTCTATGCAATTTGGCGGAATTTGGACAGAGCAACGCAAATCAAATGGGAAGAAACCGCGTCTAGCCAAGGTCTTCCGTCCTGGGAAAAATTGTCAACTTTCCTGGAGAACAGATGTCGCACTCTTGAAGGAATTCAACACGCCATGCATGGACAAGATGATCAGGTTGGCAAGGCTGAAAAAACCGTGAGTACGAAACATAGAAAGGCTTTCGTGGCATCGAGCGCTCCCGCTCCGGTTTCTTGTGCTTTGTGTAATGGCTCGAGCCATACAATTGCAAATTGCGAGCGCTTTAAGGGTTTATCGCCGGATGAGCGCCACAAGGAATCAAGGAGGCTAGGCTTATGTGTGAATTGCCTAAGAAAGGGCCATCACGTGAAAGATTGTAGATCAGGTCCCTGCCGTACCTGCCGATTGAAGCACCACACCCTTTTACACTTTGGCCGTTCCTCAGAGACCATTCAAGTTGGTTCCCCGAATGAAGCCTCGCAACCACAGCCAAGCCATACTGCCATGGTTGCGTTGTCACCCCCATTGCCGCAAGCCCTTATATCCCAAAGTCCGTCTGATGCTGTGCTATTAGCCACCGTCGTCGTTCTGGTGAAAAACAGCTCTGGAACTTTCGTCCCTTGTCGCGCACTTCTGGACTCGGGATCTCAATTGCATTTCGTTACAAGTCGTATAGCTAATCAGCTTAAACTTCGAAAAACTAAATCGCACACTGCAGTCTCTGGCATAGGCGATGCTAGCTTCTCAACAGAAGGTATCTCGGTGGATCTCGTTCTGAAGTCTCGAATTTCAGAGTTCACCACTAGCATCACAGCCGTCGTTGCCCAGAAGATTACGGATCACCAACCTCGCTCGTCGATTAGCATAGCTAATTGGCATATCCCTTCGCATATCCAGCTTGCTGACCCTTCGTTCTACCAGCCGCAGCGGATTGATCTGCTCATCGGAGCCGGACTCTTCTTCGAGCTGCTGTGTGTGGGACAAATTCAGCTGGCGCCTGGATTACCCTTGCTACAGAAGACCCATTTTGGATGGATTCTATCTGGTGGCGGGCATTCGGCCCCCACTCTCTCGTCGTTCATCGCAACCCAATCTTCGGATGACATCAATCACAGCACTCGGCTCGATGACTTGGTTCGTCAATTTTGGGAAGTGGAGCACATCTTTGAGCCGATCGCTAGGGCAACAAAGGAGGAGCTTCATTGCGAGGAGCATTTCATTAGCACTCACACTCGTTTACCCTCCGGGGAGTACTCAGTCCGCTTGCCTTTAAAGCAAAGTGTGGAGTCCTTGGGCGATTCCTATTTGCAGGCAAAGCGGCGTCTGGAAAACTTGGAGCGAAAATTTGTGCGTAATCCAGCTCTCTACGAAAAATATTCGGCTTTCATGAAGGAGTACCTGTCCCTCAATCATATGTCGCTGGTGCCAAACGAAGATAGGCACAAGTGCAAATATTTCTTGCCACATCACTGCGTCATCAAGGAGGACAGCTCCACCACAAAGCTGCGGGTCGTATTCGACGGCTCTGCAGCCACCACATCTGGTCGTTCGTTAAATGATCTGCTCATGTCAGGTCCCACCATTCAAGCCAAACTATTTCACACACTCATTCGATTTCGTACATTTTCCATTGCTCTTACAGGTGATATCGGTAAAATGTATAGGTGTGTGCGTGTCTCAATGCCTGACACCATGCTCCAATGCATATTATGGCGGGACTCTCTCGACGATGATATACAGATCTTCAAGTTAAACACAGTCACCTATGGGACTAAGCCGGCATCATTTTTAGCTATTCGAGCTATGCATCAGCTGGCCATGGATGAGTCATCTTCGTATCCAGTGGGGTCAGAAACCATTCTACAGAATTTCTACGTGGATGACATGATATCTGGAGGAAATTCGGTCGAGGACGTTCTGGATATTATGCGTCAAACCACGGACCTTCTTGCTCGAGGCAATTTTCAATTGCGTAAGTGGTGCTCCAACTCTCTGGATGTGCTTCGTACAGTCCCAGAGGCCGAAAGGGAAAGTTTTCTGAAGCTGGATGATGGCAGTGATGTAACAAAGGCGCTTGGGCTCATTTGGGAGCCCCATAAGGACTGCTTTTTGTTTACATTTGCTCCACAAATCGGTGTTGGCAAGCACACTAAGCGTTCGGTATTGTCGACCATTGCACGCTGCTATGATCCTATGGGATTGATCGGACCTACTCTGACCAGAGCGAAAATCATCATGCAGCGCATGTGGAGAGACAAACTGCATTGGGATGAGAGCCTTCCTCAGTCTTTGGATTCGGCATGGACTGAGTTTTGCAAGGATTTCGCCACTGTGGGCCACGCCACATTTCCTCGCTATGTATTTCAGCCCAAGGCTAGGTTTGAATTGCATGCCTTTTGTGATGCCAGCCTCCAGGCCTATGGGGCTTGCATCTATGCTCGTTCGTTTACAGATACAGCCGCTGAGGTTCACTTGCTTTGTTCGAAGGCAAGGGTTGCCCCACTAAAAACCCTCACGGTTCCCAAGCTTGAGCTATGCGCAGCGTTCCTATTAGCAAATTTACTTCGCGAAATCAGGAAAATGGATACCTTTGATTGCCCAATCCATTGTTGGTCGGATTCAACTGTTGTTCTGTCTTGGTTGCGAGAGGAGCCATCCAAATTCAACGTATTTGTATCCAACAAAATCGCCGGAATTCAACAACTTACGAGGGGCATGGATTGGCGCTATGTGCCAACTGAGATGAACCCGGCTGACATTCTTTCGAAGGGAGCATCACCGCAGGATCTCTTGCATTCTAGGTTGTGGATGAATGGACCTACCTTTTTGCAAGGCGAACGAAGTTGCTGGCCTGAACGGTGCTCGCCAGAACTCAACCTTCCGGAAATTCGACACCGGGTATTGCTGTCGTCTGAGCGTGCCGACATCTCGCTTTCGTTTAAGCACATCAACTCATTTGGAGTCATGCTGCGCATCTTCGGCTACGTTCAGAAGTTCATCAGTCGGACGAAGACACCGGACCTCTCGTCTGACGACCTTCGAAAGGGATCCCATCTGTTATGTCGCATCGTCCAACTGTATCCTGAGTACAGTACTCTGCAGAATGGAAACTGCGTGCAGTCCTCCAGCAGTATCGCATCGCTTTCGCCCTTTATAGATGACGTCGGGCTAATACGTGTTGGTGGTCGCTTGCGGAACTCAACTCTCGGCTTCGATGCACGTCACCCAATCATTTTACCTAGGGATCATCCACTGACCTTCGCCATTATCTCACACTTTCATCAGAGGCATCATCATGCGGGTCCGCAGTCGTTGCTTGGAGCAATTCGCTTACAGTTCTGGCCCATCGGCGGCCTGAAGACTGTGGCTCGTGCCTTGAGGAAATGCGTTATCTGCTGCAGATCCCGACCTCGTCTTGTTAAGCACATCATGGCTGACCTACCAAAGGATCGAATACAGGATTCGCCTGCATTCAGTGTCAATGGTATTGACTATTGTGGCCCCTTCTACTACAAGCCAGATGGTCGCAATCGAACGCCCATGAAATGTTATATTAGCGTTTTCATCTGTTTTACCACAAAGGCAGTCTGGTTAGAATTGGTAAAGGATTTGTCAACTGCAGCTTTCTTGAGAACCCTCAAACGCTTCGTCGCTACTCGTGGCATTCCCCGATGCATTTGGTCGGATAATGCCACCAACTTCGTGGGCGCAAGGAACGAGTTGGAGGACCTTCGTCGGCTATTTAGCAGCGAGAAGCATCGTGCTGAAGTCCACAATCACTGCCTCAACAACGGCTTCGACTGGAAATTCATACCGCCTCGCTCGCCTCATTTCGGGGGCTTGTGGGAGGCAGCAGTGAAGATCGCCAAACAGCACTTCTATCGCTCCGTGGGATCGTCACTCTTTGGCTTCGACGAGTTGCGGACATTGGTCTGCCAAATCCAGGCGATAATAAATTCTCGTCCTCTTATTCCAATTTCAGAAAACCCTGAAGATCTTGGCGTCCTTACACCGGGGCATTTCCTGATTGGTCGTCCGCTGATGGAGTTTCCCGAGCCAGACGTTACGGCTCTGAACTTTAATCGACTCGATCGTTGGCAACAAGTCACCAGCGCTCAGCAGATTTTTTGGAAGCGCTGGAGTGAGGAGTATTTGACTCTGCTCCAACAACGTGCCAAATGGCGCACGCCACAACCTCCGATCCAGATCAACGACGTCGTCTGCATCAAGGACGAAAATTTGCCGCCACTGAAATGGCCATTAGCACGAGTGATCGAGGTCATCACTGGAGCCGATGGTGCCGTGCGAGTTGCCATCCTGCGGACACCATCTGAAACCACACGTCGAGCTGTCAACAAGCTGTGCGTCCTTCCCGTTAAGGATTCTGTTGAAAGCCCTGGTCTTTCAACGGGTGGGAGTATGTTCAGAGCAGCAGCTGGCAGTAGATCTTAGGAGTAAAGATAAGATAATTTAAGAGAAAATCATTTGCTCGCATGCTCTGTGTGCATACGCACACAGTCACACTCAGGTTCGCCGCGCGTACTGCTTATATGCAGTGCGTCGGTTAGCTTGGGCGTCACTCTTTCGGTCAATTTCGTCGTTGAACGCAGCATCGCGTATTACTATCACCTACCGGCCGTTAAAATTGTTAAATCGGTCTGTAACTGCTTTGTCAAATTCCTGCCTATACACATCCAATTTGTACACTAAAACACACAAAGTTTACGGCCACGGCCTTTAATATTGAAAATACTCATAGACAATAAACGCAAAGCCTAAAACCCAAAAACGGAGTATAAATTTTGTAAATGTGGAGTCAGAGTTGCCGAAAAAGCTCGGCAGCTTCCAACAGGATCTTTAATCCAAAACTATTAAAGCAGGATTACCTAAAACACATCGATTCAGAAAAGTTGTTAAATATCAAAACATTAACTTGGTTGAAGTCAGACACTAACGAAATACTAATAATTTCCAACATCCCGCGAGAAATCAGAAATATTCCTGTAATCAAAATTGTCCCATATCCAGATGAAGACAATAACATTCTTACCGATTTAACACAAAACAATTATTACGTTTTAGAAAATGAGGTATATGAAAAAGATTCAAAACGAAAAACAAATGACGAATGTATATCAAACAAATAGCAACAAAATGTCCATACACTAAAGCAAACCAGAACTTTCAAATAAATTTTATAGAACCTAATATATTATTAACCTGGAAATTGCCAAGAACCATATTAAATCAAGATTGCCTAAAACAAGAAATAAAAATAGAAGGCAACTCATTAATAATAATACATAATTGCACAGTACAATTAAATGAATTCCTAATATCCAACTCAATATCAGAAATTGCACAAAGCATTTACATAAACAATAACGTAACGAAAATTAAACCACTGTCTTATTTGCGAACCGAAGAAATCGTGATAGAAAATACACGATTAAATAATGTATTACACGTAAGCTTAATATTTTTGTTCATGATATTCATAATAGGATTATTAAGCTACAAATTGTTTAATTTAAGTAAAAGTAAGAAGCTTAAAACCAAAGCACAATTAGAAACCACCTTAGACGAAGACGGTGAATCTCCAACGTGCACAGTTTTAAATGCACCCGAATTATATCCACGGATAATCGCCTGAGGACAGGCTTAAATCTAACAATGGGGGAGTGACATATCTAGAGCTCATACTCCGCATACCCTCAGCTACATCTGTTACCCTACACCCACATGTCATAAACATAACGACATCCTCAGCTACGAGGATGCCGCTATCCAGCTGCACTAGAATCACGCTACTCTCCAGTAATCAATTTCCAATCGATTCCAAAGAATCACGCCATCCTAACTCACCAATCAGAGTCGGTCGTAAAACCTCCTTTCACATTCCTAGACACCCTTGTAATAGACAATTATTTTTGCGGTTTTAACTTGGAGCGTCTGCTCCGCTGTCTTACTTTATTAGCAATGAATATTGTATCTTCGTTCTGGGTTCAGCTAACCCGCTACATGCAATACTTATATCTATGTCTTATAATTATCTGTAAGTACATTGGTGTATACATATGTATGCAGAAGGCATACATACGTTGTGTATATCTTGACCACTTGAACTGCAAAGTTCAACGAACAGCATGTATATAAGTGGTGGATCGTATGACATATGCACTCAGCATTCCCACGCGCTACGATCGGCATGTACATATGTAAGTGGTGTGTGTATATGCTTAAGTATGGTCTTTTGGATATTTGTATATTTATGACAGAGTGTCACAATGTATAGATTTACTGTTATACCCTTTGATTTGTATTACTGGCAGGGTAGGTATACCTCTCTTTTTAAAGAAATGACGTAATATATGTAGTCATTTGGAGAGTGTTAAAGTCGGTATAAAAATATTTAAATTAACAGTAGAAATTTTTTTGTTTTTTTTTTTGGTTTACCTTATTTTATAAGTATATAAAAAATGTATAATAAGTGTGTAAGGCTCCTATTTCAGGCTGAGGTAAGCTCGGTCTTATCCAGGATCCTACTACAAGAAATTTGTAGTTTGCAGGAACCTCTACAGGAAACGGGGTCGGCCCTAACGAGACTAGGAACAAGAGTGGAGGGGAATGAGGCGTAATCGTGTAAGCAGGGTTGAGACTGGGAAGATAATGAGAAACACGAGGCGTTGTCACACTCGTGGGGTCGGGAGATATAAGGGGTACGAGGCGTTGTCACACTCGTAGGACCTATCGGAAGATCAAGGGTAAATTGGGAATTGAAGTGGACCCGTGCCGCGGTATTAGCGAATTAAATGCCCACCCAAAAATAGACTCACTCAGTGGGGTTTCTTTAAATTGATTGACACTTTATTGAACTGTTTTACTTTCGTAGACTTATACTTTCTAGGTTGCTGTGCGGAGCAACGTCTATTTCACGGCCGGGTTCCCGAGTAAGTGTCTTGCACTTCTTTCGCTAGAACGCTCGAAACCTAGCATCCGCGGGTCGAACTAGCTAGCTTAAACTATGGGTGGGGGGATATTGTGCTGACTCTGCGTTGATGGCCAATTTCTTTTGTTGAAAAGAAAATGATCGCATCGAACTTAAGTGGGAGGGGGAAGTTTTTGGGTCATAGTGGTGTGGGGAGCTACGGATAGGTGTGGTAGGGGTAATCGTGTGGCCGAACGGTGCGCGTGTGTGGTGGAAGAAAAGAGGGTGGTTTGACAAGTATCGTGTATTGTATGTGACTTGACTTATTTTGTATACCAATGTTTTCTCTTAATCTATGATAGCTTAGAAACTATCCATGGCCGGTGCGGCGTCGTGAACTGTAACGTCCACTTATGGTTCGTTACACCCCCCCCCTTTTCTTCCGGGAGGATGCGGACGCAGACCGGTCCAGTTCGTGACCGCCTGTGGACCTGGTATTTCTGGTCCCAGAACCAACCGCTGCAGCGAATCCTGTCCGTCCGTTGCATGCGACCTTGCACCTCCTCGACCAGGCCAGTAGGCACTACTCGGCCCGGGGTGTCGACCTGCCAGTCGGTCGGGGCGATTACCCAGCCGGCGTCCCTTCCGATCTCTTCGGCCAGGCTGTCGTCTTCCGGCCTTTGGTCGACTAATGGGAAGTCTTCCTCTTTTCCGCAGTTACGGTCAGTAGTTCTTCGACGGATATGTCGTCGAAGTCTCTGGTCGCTACTGGGGGCGAGAGGCTTGTCGTTGTTCCCAGGACGCGTTGCGGCTCTGAGGCGAAGAAGTCGATAACTGGCGCTCGATACGGGCTCGATTCGGTGTGAAGTACCTTGGCGTGTGTTGCCGTGGTTATCGCTGGTTCGTGCTGGGTGTGCGCCGTTGTTGAGGGGTCAGGGTGTCTTCGGCGCTTTGTTGCCCTTCCGCTCATTTCCGGGTTCGTCGACACCAGTGGCGATGTTGTTGGCGTTGCTGATGTCGTGGACGTTGTCGTTGGCGCCTCTACCTCCTCTGGGGGAGTTTCAACTGCGTCTGGGACGGGGAAGGCAGGTCGGTCGTAGAGGGCCTCCGTGGGCTCCCGGGACGTTTCGAAGAATGCGTGAACGTTCCGACTTGGCGGAACGAGAAGATCCACCGTCATGAGATGGACCCGAGTGACGCGCATACCCCACGGTGTGACCGTGTGGTGGAACGTCTCTGTATCGGTCACGAGCCGGCGGGCGAAGGGTTCTTCCTCTTCGTTCTCCTCGTCGTCAGAGAACGCTTGGGCGTAGTCCCGGTGGTAACATATCAGGGTCCGGTCGTGATTGTAGCAGTCTCGGGGTTGGAATAGTCTCGGGGGTCGTGCTGCCGGTAGGCGTGTTCGAACATTCGGTCGAACGATGGATGCTCCGGGCTTGGCGAGTGGTAGGCCTGGGGGTCACGGCGTCGGAACATTGGCGGCGAACACAGATTTTCACGTCGAAATCTGGATGGTCGCCTCGAGAATAACGGAGGGCTATCTTGGCGGAACGAGAAGATCCACCGTCATGAGATGGACCCGAGTGACGCGCATACCCCACGGTGTGACCGTGTGGGCCTTCGGAGTTCTCCTCGTCCGAGAATTCTCCGTCCGACTCGTAGTTTGGCTCGGTCCGCCTGACATCGGCGTACGTGTCTCCGTTGTAGACTGGATCTGGCTCTTCGTCGCGTATCGGTGTGCTGGCGGTCGACCACGATGGTTCGTCGTTGGGTGCCGGGCTGTACGTGGGATGATGATGGTCTCCGCTCTGGGACGGCGGTCTGGCTTCGGTTCTCCTGAACGCGCGCGCCCCTGACTCCTCTTCAGAGTGGTAGTGAGGTCGACGTAGATAACCTCCGGTGCCTCGGTGGGTGCTGCGGCTTTCTGGGGATGCATCGTTGATTGGCGTAATGGAACTTCGGGTGTTAGTGCTGTGAGGAGCGTTGCTGATACTCTTATGAGTTACCTTATGGATCTAACTTAAGCTTTTAAAGGGTTCGCCGCGTTCGGTCGGCACACTTAAAACTATAGTGTCAGCAAGTGGGGTTGCGAAAGTGTATTGCGTAAGTGTATGGGGAAAAGAACTAAATAAGAAAGGTATGATTGGGTTTTTTTTTTTTGTGTGTTCCTATATATTAATTTATTTTATTTCGTTTTTTTTTTCTTTTTTTTTTTTTGCTGAGTCCAGGTTTTTTTTTTTTTTTTTTTTCACTCGTCACCCGGTTCGTACTCCCGTGGACGAGGTATGGGGTGGGTACTTGTGGCTTGAGTTCGCCGAATTTTAGGGGGGGCGACGGTGGCATACATGGGGATCTTACCGCGGGTCGGTGTCGATACTTCGGCCTGGCGGGCGTCAGTAGGAAGTTGGGACGACACGGCCTCTACGTCTTGAGACGCGTTTTGTTCGCCTTGGATTTTAAGGCGGCGGTATAATATCCATATAATGGAGCAGAGAGGTAATGCAACGGCGAGCGTGAGGAGATAGGAAACGGTACTTTTTACCGTCAACATCTCGTTTAAATCGTCGATTTGGTTGAGATTTTTCATACTTAGTTCTCGTAGGAACGGTAGACTAAGTTTTTCTCTATGGGCCGTTATATTGACTTGCGTCATGGCGGACACCACTGCCTTCCTCTTAGAGTCGCCGAGGTGATTGATGTACCAGGTCCCGTTAAGAGAGACCCGGTGGGAATACGTCACTAAGTACGATCCCGAAATCTTTTGGCTGGCCCCGGCGTCATCAACAACGGTCATGCTCGCGTCGTTGATGACGAGAGTGCCGTGGTCGACGATGGTTATGGGATCTAAGTGTCCCGGTAGGGTAGCACAATGTGCGATAGACCCGGCTACCATTTGTTGGGCGCAGGTGCTTCCCCCTCGTTCCCTGCAGAACGTAGCCCCGACGGTTGCCTCGTAGGCCCCGATGTTGAGGGTCTGCGACCCGCAGTCCGCTACTATGTCTCCCTGGCTGAAATCCAATATTCTGTGGTGTCGTTGCACCGGGAATATGAGTAACTTCCTACAACTTAATTTGGGTTGGGGGAACTTGATAAGAAAGTGGAGTAGGTCAGGAGTTTGGAAAGCACTGATGTTGGAGACCTCTAATAGCTCTACCAAGGTTATGTTGTTTAATTGTTGCCCATTGAATTCATTTATATCGGCGCCATCTAAGAGGGCCGGACTGATCATGTTTATTTTGGCTAAAGTTAGCCCAAGGATAAGATTCTCTAGGTCCGTTATGATTATTCTATTTTTGGCGAGGACCGTCTCTATTATCTGGGCCTTCTCGGCCTCGTCCGACTTATGGATCGTGTTGTAAAAGTGTGTCAGTTCGTTGAGTCGGATTTGCATTTTGGAGTTAATCTCCCCTTGTCGGTGTTCGGATTCGATCAGTTGCCTTTGTTTAAACCTGATCTGTTCCCAGTCATGGAAGTCGGGCGTTCCCGCTATTACCTTCAATGCTGTACCGAGCAGGTTGATGCTCCTAGCTTCCCTACGGTGGACTTTCAGCATAGCTATCAAATTACGGATGTGTTCCAAGTCGGGGCCATGCGGGTGTCAGTGAACGTCTCAGCAGCACGTTCCGTCTGGTCGGCGTATACCTCATAGGAAGTGACGTTGGTGGTGTGGTGGAGGTATCCTGGCTTCTCCCAGATCACGACGTCTCCGTCTACGATCGGGATATAGTCGGCGTTGGTGTAGTCATTTACTTTGACTGCGGCCTGCGTAGCGGTGACTAGGGCGAGTAGAAGCAGCAGGGGTGACATGGTGTGTAGGGATTATTGTTGACGGCGGCAGGATTAGACGTGATTGTTTTGCTTTGGTTATTGTTGTCCTTTAACTTTGACTTTGAATTTCAGGCTGGTTAAGTTTGAGTTTTTAGTCCTTGATGCACTTTGGGGTGGGTTGATCCTTGACAGGAGTCGGGATTTAATTTTGGTTTTGATTGTTTTATTTATATTTAATTATTATTATTATTATTTTTTTTTTTTTTGAGTTGATTGATTTGGTGTGGATGGTGCCGTGGGTAGTGGCGTACTGATCGTTGAAGGCCAGGGATTAATATAGGCGTCGATCCCCGGTCAACCTCGGTATTACGTCGTCGTGGTGTCCGGGTCGTCGGCTGGATTATCGAGTTCGGGGTCGTTGAACTCTTTCAGGTCGTTGATATTGGCGACCTTTTGCTTCCGGTTGCTTGTGTGTTGTAGTTTCACGACGTTTGGCGACGGAAAACCTTTTACGCGGTATGGTCCATCAAATTTTGGGGCCAGTTCAGCTGCAAAACCCTCGGCTGCATTTGACAGGTGGTGCTGTCGTACGAGGACCAATGAGCCGATCGTAGGGCGCCATTGTCTGCGACGGAAATTGTAGTGTCGGGCTTGCTCCTGACTTGCCCTTTGGATGTTACTTCGAACGATGGAGAATATCTCTTTCAGTCTCGACGCTTTGTCCGTAGTCGTCTCCTGGATGCATCCTGTCCCTGGTGTGACTTCGTCGTATAGAGCGCCGGGCAGCCTAGGCTCTCTTCCGTGTAAAAGGAACGCGGGGCTGAATCCGGTGGTTTCGGAGACGCTAGAATTTATGGCCAACGACATTTCGGGTAACAGTTCGTCCCACGTGTTCTGTTGGTGGTCGATGAATTGGGCGATCATTGTCTTCACAGTTCTGTTCGCCCTTTCCGTGGGGTTTTCCTGGGGACAATATGGAGCGGTGTGTTGCAGTTTGACGCCTGCGATTTGGAGGAAAGTTCGGAACGAGCGACTGGTGAACTAGGTGCCGTTATCGCAGACGAATAGTTTTGGTACCCCAAAACTGCTGAGGATCCGTTCGCGGAACGCTCGCTCGAGGTTAGCCGTGGTTGCCTTCTTGAGGGGTATCAGTTCGACCCACTTAGAGAAGGTGTCGAAAAACACTAGCAGCATTGTGTTCCCTCGTTTGGACCGTGGCAGTGGTCCGACGAAATCTGCGCACAAGGTAACAAACGGCTCCTCCGCCTTGCGAGTGAGCATCTTGCCCACTGGTTTGCGTTTCGTGGCCTTGAACTTCTGACAACTTACGCAGTTACGAATGTAACGTCTTACGTCTCGATAGAATCCGGGCCAATAATATAGTTGGGAAACCCTGGCAATGGTTTTCCGTATGCCGAGGTGACCAGCTGTTGGTTGATCGTGGCATTCGTGGAGTACCCTCGTCCGACGATCTTTCGGGACGCAGAGCTTCCAAGACTCCGTTCCGACGTATTTTTGGGGCTCATCGTGGACTTGTTGTATTCTTCGTTTCAGCCAGGGACAGCTGTCGGGTTCCTCTTCGACACGTGCGAGTGTTTCCAAGGGCTGCCTGGATAATGCGTCCGCCACTACGTTTTGTTTCCCGGCGCGATAATGCACGTCGTATTGGTATTGTTGTAACTCGAGTGCCCAACGGGCCACTCTACCGTATGGACTTTCCAGGGTGTTCAACCATTTCAGCGCGAGATGGTCAGTTACCACATCGAAGCGATAGCCCTCTAGATAACATCGTAGTTTACGTATTGCCCATATGACGGCTAGGCACTCTTTGTCCGTGGCAGAGTAGTTTTCTTCCGCCTTGTTGAGTCGTCGGCTGACGTACGCTATGACTCGCTCTTTCCCTTCGATTTCCTGAGTGAGGACCGCGTCCACGCCTACGTTACTGGCGTCCGTTTGTAAAGAGAATTTGACGTTGAAATCTGGACAGGCGAGTACGGTGGCGGTGGTGAGTAACTCTTTTAGCTTTTCGAAGGCCTCTTGTTGCTCTTGTTCCCATGTCCATGTTTGTCCCTTCTTTAGCAGTTGTGACATTGGTTGGACCACCGTGGCGAAATTGGGGACAAACCTTCGGTACCATGATGCCATACCTATACATTGTCGGAGTTCTTTCAAGTTGGTGGGCGGTCTCAAGTCTTTTACGGCGGCCACCTTGTCCGGGTCGGTATGGATGCCTTCCTCGCTGATCACGTGTCCCAAATATTTTATGCGCCGCTGGAAGAAGGTACACTTTTCTGCGTTGATTCGTAGGTTTGCCTTGAGAAGTCTGTCGAAGACCTCTTTTACGTTGTTAAGGTGCTCCGTGTAATCCTTTCCGATGACGACAATGTCGTCTAAGTACGCGAATGCGTAGGGTTCCATATCTGCGCTGATGACCGTGTCTAAAGTTCGTTGGAACGTTGCTCCCGCGGAGTGTAATCCGAAGGGCATCACCTTCCATTGGTAAAGACCTCTCCCTGGCACCGTGAAGGCGGTGGCTTCCCTGCTGTTGAGGGCCATGGGTACTTGCCAATACCCATTCTTCAGGTCTAGCGTGGTGATAAAACGCGCATTCTTCAAGCGTTCTAGGATGTAATTGATTCTTGGTAACGGATAGGATGGAACGTTCGTTGAGCTGGCGGTAGTCTACGCACATACGCCATTTGTCGTTCTTTTTGCGCACGAGAACAATTGGTGCGCTGTGAGGGCTTCGAGAAGGTTCGATGAGTCCTTCCGCTATTAGTTGATCGACTTGCTCGTCGATAATTCGCCTCATTGCGGGGTTCTTGGGGTAATATCTTTGTTTTATTGGTCGGTTGTCCCGCATGACGATGGTGTGCTCCGTCAGGTCTGTTGTACCCCGGAGTTTTTCGAACTTCGGCAGTTCTTCATCCAGAAATTCCCGGATCTGCGCCTCAAGTTCGGGTGGCCAGGGATCGTTGGTTCGTTCTGGCTCGTCCTCAAGTTGCTCGTCCGTCCCTAAGCTGAAAGCTCGACTCGGGTCTTCCGGGAGGATGGTCGTGTCGAACGCGCTCGGAGGTTCCGCCTCTCGAGGGTGTTCTCTTATGTTGGCTACGACTGGGGTGGTACTGTTTAGAGGAAGAGTGTGGGGTTCGGGGCGGATACCTGGGCCAGTGGTTGGGACGCGAGTTCTGGAGTCGTCTGTGTTGGGGGGGTAGCGTGGTTGCTAGTGTTTATCCCGGTGTCTGCGTCGATCACCCGGCTGGGCGGTTGGTCGTTTGGCAAAGACCTTGGTTGTGAAGGAAAGATTGCCTGTGGGGAGGCTGCTCTGGTTTCCTTAGCCCTTATGGGGATCACCGCGCCGTGGGCTTCGGTTGATCGCCTCATATTCTGCGTCGCTACGTGGGAGCTTGTGTCACCTATCGTTGGCCTGGGAATCGTGTGTTCCGTGGTGGGCCTAAGGTTTGTGCTTCTCGTATTTGGTCTGGGCATCGTGCGTTCCGTTGCGGCCTTAGAATTTGTGCTGGGCGCTCGTTGCTTGGACTTGGTGTCCGTCGTAGTTTTCCTCGGACGCGAGTTTGCCGGGGTTCTTCTGGATCTCGGTTTTTCCGTTCCTGCGGTGGAAACTCGACTGGCAGTGACCAAGGGGGTGTTTGCCGAAGATTGGTGTTATCGTCCAGTTGTCGGGCGAGGTCGGCACTGATGAAGCTCCGGGACGCCCCGGTGTCAATAGTGGCCTCCGCGTCTTGTCCTCCTATGGTCACCCTCGCCACTATCCGGCCATCGTGTAGTTGTAGGGGTTTAACTAGTTCTGGGTTTGGGTGGGCGTCGTTCCCGACTGTTCCCGTGTCAGTCGGTGACGCGTGTCGTTTCCCGACGTGTCCCGGCGCAACAATCGATCGTTCGCATACCGCGTTTACCACATTCCCAGCAGAACAGGATTGCAGGGTTGTTGCAGTTAGGAGAAGCGTGGCCAGCTTCGCCACAGCGGCGACATGCCATTCGCGGATTCACGATGGGGGTGGTTACCATGCGGTGCGCGAATTCTTGAGCCGGAGCGCTAGTTCGACTCGTAGGTTGTCTTCTTGCGGATTCGGTTGAGTCCCACGGGGGTCTCCGGAACGGTGTTCGGTTGGACTCGCCTTCCTTGGGTGCCTGATTCGCCGTCGGCCTAGTGTACCGTGGCATGTTCCGCGGGGGGAGGGGAATTATCGGTGTGTTCCGTTCTTGGATGCTCTCGAACTCTGTGGCCAATGCTGTGAGCTGCGTCAGGCTTCGCAGTTCGTGTCTCCGCACGTACAGCTGGTACGCCGGCAAAATGTTGTCGTAGATCCTGTAGAGTTCCTTGGTTGCGTCGTACCCGGCGTGGTGCATGATGACGAGCTCGATGACGAAGTCTTTGAAGGGTTCGCCTACCGCTTGTTTGCGGCCTCGGATCTGGTCCTCCAATTGTTCAAAATACCGCGGTGGCAGGAAGAACGCCAAGAATTCCCTGCGGAAATCGACCCATGGGACGCTTTGCAGTCGACTGGTCCGGAACCATCGGCTGGCTCTGTCGATGAGGATTTCTGCCATGGCGCGGGGTAGATGGTCCATATCTATCCCGTAGGAAAGCGCGCGCTCTTCGAGAAGGTCGATGAATGACAGCGGATCGTTCTGTCCGTCGAACTGGATTCCCCACTTACGTATGCGTTCCGCCATCTGTGTGGCGTGGCTATACTGGTACCCCCCTCTGGGGTCGTTCCCCGCCTGAGGTCTCTCGTTCGTAGGTCGGATTCCCCTCGCGACCGGAGTACGTTGTTCTGGAGATGGAGGTCTTTGTGGCTCGGCCACTGTCCCGGAGCTGGAGGGATCGCCGAGTTGGTTTTCTGAGTTTTCCGGGACTCTTAACCAGCGTTTGGGATCCTCCATACGCCCTTCCGTCTGAGTGGAAGTGCTGGGCTGAGGTGACTTGGCACGCGCTGGTGACTTGGCATATTGTCGTTCGAGCTCGGCCAGTCGAACCCAGGTCTCTTGTTCGAGGGTCCCCTCAAACAAGGCGGCGAATCTCCTCCGCATCTCTTCTACTGTGCCCTCGTTGCTGAACCCGAATTCGAGCGCGAATTTTTCTAGTTCTTCCCGGCGACGCTTGTAAATCCAGCCGGTGCTTACCCCTGGATTAGAGACAAAATCCCCAGAGTAGTACTCACCTGAACCTTTCTCTGCGTCGGGCTCCATGGTAACGTATGTGTGTTTTTTTTTTCCCCTTTTCCCGATTTCTTTCACTCCATGGTTGGGTATTTCTGTAACTGGAGTCACTCGCGTGTTATGGAAGGGATCGGCCCTTGGGCGCGTGGACACTCCGGGTGTATCTACTGTCGTTCACGCGATCCGCACCGTTGGAGTTGTGGGGTGTTCGTCGAGGTTTTGCGCGGCGCAGTACTGTTTTATCGCGGTCGGCGTTTGAGTTTCGCCTATGAATTGGATTTTATTGGCCGTGGGTTTTTAATCCATACCCCTTGCTGAAGTTTCCAAAAGGTCCCTGCTCGGGCGCCACTTGTAAGGCTCCTATTTCAGGCTAAGGTAAGCTCGGTCTTATCCAGGATCCTACTACAAGAAATTTGTAGTTTGCAGGAACCTCTACAGGAAACGGGGTCGGCCCTAACGAGACTAGGAACAAGAGTGGAGGGGAATGAGGCGTAATCGTGTAAGCAGGGTTGAGACTGGGAAGATAATGAGAAACACGAGGCGTTGTCACACTCGTGGGGTGGGGAGATATAAGGGGTACGAGGCGTTGTCACACTCGTAGGGTAGGGAGATATAAGGGGTACGAGGCGTTGTCACACCCGTAGGACCTATCGGAAGATCAAGGGTAAATTGGGAATTGAAGTGGACCCGTGCCGCGGTATTAGCGAATTAGCGTGTAAATGCCCGCCCAAAAATAGACTCACTCAGTGGGGTTTCTTTAAATTGATTGATACTTTATTGAACTGTTTTACTTTCGTAGACTTAAACGTGGCGACGTATATTGGGTAAATCTAGGTTGCTGTCCGGAGCAACGTCTATTTCGCGGCAGGGTTCCCGAGTAAGTGTCTTGCACTTCTTTCGCTAGAACGCTCGAAACCTAGCATCCGCGGGTCGAACTAGCTAGCTTAAACTATGGGTGGGGGGATATTGTGCTGACTCTGCGTTGATGGCCAATTTCTTTTGTTGAAAAGAAAATGATCGCATCGAACTTAAGTGGGATGGGGAAGTTTTTGGGTCATAGTGGTGTGGGGAGCTATGGATAGGGTAATCGTGTGGCCGAAACGGTGCGCGTGTGTGTTGGAAGAAAAGAGGGTGGTTTGGCGAGTATCGTGTATTGTATGTGACTTAAGTTTATATAAATGTAATTCTTCATCATACAATAACCGGACAGCTTGCGCTCCTCCATTGCCCGTGCGGCGTGGCGAACTGTAACGCCCCCTTAAGGTTCGTTACAACGGGACACTTCTAGTTCCGTTAATATGGATACTCTTTTGTGGTTGGTTTTGCTCTTTTATGTTTTTTATATTTTAAATATAGTTTAATATATGCAGCCAGTGCAAGCGAGAGGGCCAGTAAAACATTCCAACAGTAAACAAGTTTCCGTAAAAAATAATTTTTTGTTAAAATAATATTTAGAAACATTTTCAATGGCGCTTTAGTTCCCCACGCAAACGTCCTACCCCCTCCTATATTGTGGCTGAACACAATGGGACGCCGGAATATTTTGAGGGAGCATCCCACTTGCCGAGTTGCGACGTGGGGGACAGTTGTGGCGGAAAATGAAAAAAACTTAGAAGGCGTATTGGACATCGAGGGCGTCCCGCGCGATGGATCGCTTTGTAAAGGAAACGCGCAGAATTCAATTCCGCGAATTCGTGGATAATGGCGTAAAGGGTGCAATCAGTCATAGTCTCTCCCAGTTTGGGAGAGTACACCATCGTTCGTATGGCATTTCTCGAATACCTATTGATCTGGCCAACGACTGCGATGATCTTGTGATCGCCCGTGTGCATGAACATTAGACCAAAGTGATGATCGTGCATCACCAAATAGTTATCACTATCCAGTGATGGCACCGTCCCATATCCTCCTCCACTTTGAGGATATGAGTGAATGTGGATGGCATCACTTCAATGCATGCTAAGGACGCACTATAAGGATATCCCAGATATCTCATCTCCATCTCTGGATATATACGAAGTAAGCACTATGGTCTGTGTGTGGGAACCCATCATCATCAATGTCTTGGCAAATATGAATTTGCACTCATCGATAAATACTTATTCAAATTGGCTACCTCGCGTCGTTTGAACTCGATCAGTACCGGATCATAAGTTTGAAGTTGCAAAAAAGGGGAGCACATGTACATGGTCAAAATCGCCAATCGGATTTTTGTTTGGTGATATATGTAGAATTAATATGATATTAACATTGCAGTCGAGAGTGTGGTTACCCCGCATTCATCATATCATTATTAATCATCTCATCATCTAATCATCTCATCATCTAATCACCTATTCACCTCATCATCCAGCCATCTACACAACGAAAGATCTTTCTGCGTGGGAGTCGTAATGGATATCAGTATCGTGAGTGGTTATAATACCCATTTGGTAGTTAATAAACATGAATTTGCGGTAACTCTTCTCTCTGAACTCGCGATAATCTCAAAATGACCATATACATGGAAAGCTGTTTTTTTTCGATTTTCTTTGCTTTGCATTGGCCAGCGTTAAAACCAAACTTACTCGAGTTTAATTTTGAATATTTTTTGAAATCGCACTACATCCGCATTACAATCGCATTACATTACATTATTAATATTACATTATTACACTATTTCACTACATGATTACTATTATCAAATATTATCATCCTAATACCCCTAGCTATACGATTATTATGAATTGATTTCCCCTTAACCTTCCCCTATTACCACTTATAAGCCTATATATTCTTGTTCCATATAATATACCGATTATTTAATGCTAGGTGCAGCTAGAGTTAGGTTGGTTTGTACCGTAAATGAAGTATTTTGGATTTGGTAAATAAAATTAGTATTGAAATGAATCAAGGCTAAATATCGTTAGTAGAAACCATGAAGCATCGTCTTGTAGCACTGTAATCTACTGACAGCTCTGTTGGAGGGATCATTAATATAAATTGAATTGGCCCTTAAGGATCATGGTAGGGTGGGCGTGTTCGTACTTGGCGATCACACAACCAACATAGACCTGACTATTGACAGTATCCCCTTTCTACTATAGCTGCTGACCTATCCCTATGACCTCCTGCATCCCCTTTCCCATTCGCCCTTTCCTCCTTGTACGCGATAACTTTAATTTTTAAACACTTCTCACGGCAACTCTACGCGGGAGCCCCCAAATTGGTGGTACCCTGTCCTCAATGCCCACACCCAGCCGACCAGAGACAAAAGCCGAAGCAAGCGCGTACGTCCTTCCATCAATTTAAGTTTCATCTGCTCCTAACCCCTGTACGTTGTATGCTACAAACGTCAGTCGAGTTTTAGCGTGTCTGGGCTGCCATCAGAGCGGCCCAGTATCACTCGCTTAATGAAGCATAGTTACGGAAGAAGCGAAGATCGACCAACTGTAGGCCAGAAGGCCCAGTTGTACATCAATCCGTAAAAATTTTCAAAAAAAAAAAAAAAACAATTTAATTTTGGGAATTTTTTAAAAAAAATTTTAAAACTGAAATCTGAAACCAAACCGGAGCCCTAAACTACACAAAATTTGTGTTCTGTTCTAGTCGGAGTGTAAGGAGCAACTGAAAATATTAAGCAATAGAAAATATAACGATACACGATTTTGACAGCTTTATGTGTTCCTAGGGTAATGTGATTGGGACAACAATCAGTTTATATAATCGAAAAAGGGGCATCAAGTCATCTGTGAAAAGAAAATACATTCAAGTTCTCAATGTTTCAAATTGGAGATTATGCCAAAAAAATGGTTGTAGCGGGTGGGTCTTAGGTGTTTAACTGCTTAATTATCAGACAAAGTGAGATATATTTGTATCTTTAAGATACTTTTGTATCTGTGAGATAATTTTGTATTTTAGTTTACGCTATAGATCGGCCAAACAGCGTCAGATCGGCGAAGGATCTACTTTCCCAGGATCGCAAGGATCCAGGCTATCGATTGGCATCAAAAAGTCGACTTCGAAAATGAGGCCGATTTTTAACAATATCAATGATGTAATGTCGCACGTCCAGATCGGCCCACAAATAATGGAGAAAACAACAAAACAAAATATTCATTGTTGTTGTGGTCGATTTGTTGTACAACAAATGGTTGTTGTTGTACAAAAAATGGTTGTTGTTGTACAACAACAACTTTCAACTTGCGTTAGCTCAAATGGCCAAAAACGAGAAATCTGGGATACCAGGCGAACAAAAATCAGCAGCAAGCAACTAAAAAAAAAATTAAAATTAAAAAGTGGAGCATACTTTTGGGGGCAAAAAACCAGCGACCTTCTGCGATTTCTGTTCGCCTGGTACTCAGATCCGAAATTTCTTGGTTTGCGCCGATTGACGACAAATTTGAATTGCATTTTTCATTGCACTATATCTCGGCTATTTATGGACCGATCTGGACGTGCCATACCTTTTCGTGATCGGGAGAGTCCTGCCAACAGATTGGCATCATTCGCGAAAAATCCTCATGGTTATCATTGAAATTGCAAAAATCGGCCTCGCGGCCCTTACGATACTGGAAAAGTATATCCTTCGCCGATCTGATCCTGTTTGGCCGAGATATAGCGTAAACAAAAATACTGGTTTTTATACCCGGTACTCGAAGAGTATAGGTGTATATCCCGCCCCCTTCCGACTGCATAAGGGACGAAAATCTGTATACATACACAATATTCAAGATACGAGAAAATTGAAAACCCAGAATCATAGGGGATGACCATATCTATCAGAGTGTTGAATCTAGACCAGTTCGGATTATTAATGGAGGAACGATTTGTGTTGGCGAAGGAATGGTCCAAACATTTTAAATTTAAAAAAAAGCAATAAATGCAACATGCAACATTACTGTTTTTGGCATTTTTGAGGGTTGCCATGTAGATGCCATGTATAGTTTCATGGCGGCGAGCTTTCGAACGGATATCATTTAATATTTCTGTGTCATCTCTAGACATATCGCACTTTAAACGCATTTAAGCGCAAAACTCAAATTTGCGGACTACGAGAATGTCTGACTAGCTTTAGCGTTGATTAAATCCTTATACCTCCATTACTTCGTCCGATTTTAGCGCGGCACACCGGCTTGTAATCGTGACATCAAGATTCGGCGAAACGAAAACGAACGGGACACTTCTAGTTCCGTTAATATGGATACTCTTTTGTGGTTGGTTTTGCTCTTTAATGTTTTTTATATTTTAAATATAGTTTAATATATTCAGCCAGTGCAAGCGAGAGGGCCAGTAAAACATTCCAACAGTAAACAAGTTTCCGTAAAAAATAATTTTTTGTTAAAATAATATTTAAAAACATTTTCAATGGCGCTTTAGTTCCCCACGCAAACGTCCTACCCCCTCCTATATTGTGGCTGAACACAATGGGACGCCGGAATATTTTGAGGGAGCATCCCAGTTGCCGAGTTGCGACGTGGGGGACAGTTGTGGCGGAAAATGAAAAAAACTTAGAAGGCGTATTGGACATCGAGGGCGTCCCGCGCGATGGATCGCTTTGTAAAGGAAACGCGCAGAATTCAATTCCGCGAATTCGTGGATAATGGCGTAAAGGGTGCAATCAGTCATAGTCTCTCCCAGTTTGGGAGAGTACACCATCGTTCGTATGGCATTTCTCGAATACCTATTGATCTGGCCAACGACTGCGATGATCTTGTGATCGCCCGTGTGCATGAACATTAGACCAAAGTGATGATCGTGCATCACCAAATAGTTATCACTATCCAGTGATGGCACCGTCCCATATCCTCCTCCACTTTGAGGATATGAGTGAATGTGGATGGCATCACTTCAATGCATGCTAAGGACGCACTATAAGGATATCCCAGATATCTCATCTCCATCTCTGGATATATACGAAGTAAGCACTATGGTCTGTGTGTGGGAACCCATCATCATCAATGTCTTGGCAAATATGAATTTCCAACAATTCAAATTGGGTACCTCGCGTCGTTTGAACTCGATCAGTACAGGATCATCATTCGTGGGTGACATAAAGTCGCCCAACAGCCGCTTCATCTATATCTTTGGTCTGATGGCGTTTGGCGATAGCCACACGTTTATCGAACTCATCGGTGCCGTAGGGCAGGTTGGTGGTGCGGTATCCCAGCTGTACAACTTTTTTGATGATCTTCCGATTGCTCAGAAATCGCTTATCGTCTGCAGTGGCAAAGGAGTTGATGTAATCATCGTATGTGTCGAAATCTAATACACTAAAGTCCACTTGTTGGCTGCTGCCCATTTAGAAAAGTGTCTAAGAAAAGTATCTAAGAAAAGTGTTCAGTGTATTTGGTTGTTTTTTGGTGTAATTAATTAAAAATGTTTGTGTTATGGTAGTGTTTTAGTGTTTCTGTTCATTGTAGAGTTTTGTGTGATTCTGTATAAACATCATGTTTAATACAGTTTTCTTATTGAAAAAATATACAATAGGAGGCGAACTTCAATCCAATCCATCGAAACCGCAGGGATTCTGCGGGTAACAAAATTCATCTTGGTTTAATATTATACGACATGTCTTTACGTCTCCCATTGATGTGAATATATCTGAGATCTAGGCGGAATGGAATACGAGTTGTTGGAGCAGAGAGTAAGAGAGAAGAGAGCCAAAAAGCCTCTCCAGCTTCGGGTGACCTGCAAAGCCAGTTGCGGGCGGCCGACGCTGGTTGATGGGAAGAGTGGAGTGGGATCGGACTTCACTTGTCGAAGTACGCCCAAAGCCACTGCACGTTTGTCACTAATAAACCCATTGAAATAAAATAAAAACCGCGTCTCATTCTAAATCATTTAGTTGTTTGCAAATCTAAAAAATATTAGATTTTTCATTGGCGCCCGAGCAGGGACATCGGTTTTGTTTTTTTTGTTTTCGTGTTGAATTTAGTTCTTTCGCTTAGTGGTGGCTTAGGGCTCGCGTGTGAAAAAGCGCCAAGTTGAACCGTGCCACAGACGTGCCCTTTTGGACCCTCGCCATTTTGGACGCTGCCGTAGTTGAAGCCACGGACGTGACCTTTTGGACCCTCGCCATTTTGGACGCTGCCGTATTGGAAGTGCTGATGGACGTCAAAACAGGACGATTACTTTCTATAGATTCGCTAGAAAGTTTGCAGGTATTCTGCCAAAAATTGAGTCTCACCGGTTGTTTTACGTTGTGTCGCGATATATAGTTCGTTTGTCCGACCAAAACGATCAACTGCAGTGATATACATATGTGCGTGTGTATGTGCTAACAGTCGAACACAGAGAACACAGTTCAATTTCTGGCACCTTCCTTTTTATACCTTATTTGGCCAAATTAATGTGCATTAAGTGAAAGTGTCGCAAGTATACGTGTGTACAAACATACATATGTACATAAGTTCGAATTCTTCGAACATACCTACGCCATACCGCCTGACCACCACTTAATGTGCATAACCAAAGCGGCAACACATATGTACATATTTAGCTAAAAATTTATTTAACTATATCCAAATATAATATATATACATTATAATTGGTGGTCTATCTAGTGCATTTAATAACATTGGTCGTGTGTTTGTGCAATCGCAAAGCGTCGCAGTGTCTTTTCGGTTGTTCGCTTTGATTTAACCGCAACGTACAATACAATACACATACACACCTACAGACATCTGCTTGCAATTGCACATACACGCAACGCTTAGTAAAGGTTCTTGGGCACCAGCAGCTGATTTGTCGTGCGTTCGTTAACCTTGCTCGCTCTGTGCTTGCGTCGGTTATATATTAGTTTGTGTGTGCGAGCGCTCGCGCCAAATTTACCGCTTATTCTCTTCTCCCCCGTTTTGGCATACCATACAGGTCAGCTTGGTTCGAGCGCCTGTATTACTTTCGTCTTGTGCGTGCGCTCGCGCCAAATTCTCTCACTTACTCTTTGATCCCCCGCACTTTGCACTCTACCCCTGTTGCCCACAAAGTGGCAGCAGCGAACATCGGGCTTGCTTACTTTCGGTCGCTTGGACCGCTTTCGTTTGTTTGTTCACATATTGCGCTAGGGCGTTTGTGTGTTTGGGTAAGCAAGCTTGGTGTTTTTTTGGTACATAGCTGCAGTGCGTGTGCGAGGGTAGCTTGAAGAGTTTGGCGAACTTTGGGTACGGTATTGAAGGTAGTTCTTTTTCGCATTTCAACTATGTCTGAGTCCGATAGGCCAACTGTGGAGCGGCCAACAGCTGAACGGCCAACAGTGCCTAAAACAAATACCAAGTTGGCATTGTGTCAACAAAGGTTTGAAAAGGTCAGTGCTGATATTGCACGCGTGCAAACAGCCTTTAGATTGAAGCAGATTTCATCGGAAAAAACCGAATTAGCTTGTCGCCTAGAACTTTTAGAGGGTTATATCGATAAGGCTATGAACCTGCAGGCAGAGTTGGACATTTTGAGTCCAACCAATGAAAGTAGAGGGCCGTTGGAGGATCTGTGTGTCGTCACTAAAGCATTGTTTATGAATGCAATTAAACCAAGATCCGACACACAGATGCAGCATGACTGCTCAGGGAATTCACGGTTCGACACACACATGCATGACTGCTCACTGAATTCGAGCCAGCGATCGCAGCTGCCGAAAATGCGTTTGCCGAAGTTTAGTGGCAAACATTCGGAGTACAAAAATTTCATGTGCCTGTTCCAAAGCCTTATTGACGACGATGCTTCTTTGACAAACGTAGAAAAGTTTAACCATCTCGTATCGTGTTTGTCAGATGAAGCATTGGGTGTAGTAAAACCCTTTCAGATGACAGACTGGCACTTGCCAGTCTGAAGTCAGTCTACGACAATAAATGTCTAATATTCTTCGATACTGTTGCTCAGTTATTCGATTTGCCAACCATGACCAAGCCATCTGCATCGAGTTTAAGATCGATGATAGACACGGTGTCTGCGATATATTCATCGCTGTCGTCTGTAGGTGACGACAAAGATATTGCGAATGCAATGATCATTCACATGGTCATGGCAAAGGTCGACCATGTGACCAAATCCCGTTTTGAGGAGCAGCTTGACTATGATAAGCTGCCTTCTTGGGAAGACTGTGCCAAACAGCTGAACAGAAGGTACCAGTACCTGGCAGCAGAAGAGTCAACTCGTGACAAGTCAAGGGTGCGTAACGAGGTGAGGAAGCCTCAACGGAAATCGTCCTTTGCGTGTGCTAGTGCAGGTCAAAGGTCGTCGACTGCATGTACCTATTGCAGGTCTGCAGACCACAATATATATTCTTGTCCTTCGTTTAGTGCCATTTCCGTCATGCTACGTTTTGAGTATGCTAAAACTCAAAAACTGTGCCTCAATTGTTTGACCACGGGACATACAGTATCGAGTTGCAAGGCAGCGAAGTGTAGGGTGTGCTCAAAGCCTCACCATTCGCTCCTTCATCGGTACATTGCATCAGGGCAAGGTGAAGCAGCGGCACTTCAAGCCTCAACGTCGGAGGCATACGTAGATCACGTGCTCAATGCGGATCAAGTCGTTCTGGCTACCGCGATCGTAAGCATCAAAGACAGATTCGGACAGTTGCATCCAGCAAGAGCTTTGCTCGATAGTGGCTCTCAAATAAATTTGATGTCTGAGAGCCTAGCACAGAGGCTTCGGCTTAAACGTGAGCCAACTTCCCTTGCTATCGCAATGGTGGGTGGTGCAACCATCGATAGTAAAACTAAGGTTTGTGCATCGATACATTCTCGCTTGAATTCCCACACGTTTTCCGCTGAGTGTTGGATTTCCACATCTCAGCCCGGGCAATCACTTTCCACATCGAGCTGGAAAATCCCAAAAAACATTCAATTGGCAGATCCCGAATTCCATAAGCCGGCTAAGGTGGATGTTCTCTTGGGAGCTGAAGTGTTTTATGGGCTATTGTGCGTTGGGCAAATTAAGTTACATTCCGAGTTGCCCATTATGCAAAAAACATTGCTCGGTTGGATTGTTGCAGGCAAATGTACTGGACAGGCGCCTCGGCAACAGTGTAATGAGAGTTCGGTAGCTCCAGTGTATAGTTGTTATCTCGACTCATTAGTAAACCGTTTTTGGGAATTGGATCAATGTCCAATTGAGTCGAAGGCTGTCCGCCAAACGGCTGAACAACAGGCCTGTGAGTTGTACTTCGCAAAAACGGTACAACGATTGTCTTCCGGTCGCTTTCAAGTAAAACTTCCATTTAAGACCGACCCTAAAGTTCTTGGCCTGTCCTTTCAAACTGCGGAAAGGCGTTTTTTGCAACTTGAGCGCAAACTGTCAAAGGATGACACTCTCAAAAGTATGTACCATGACTTCATGAAAGAGTATTTGGATGTGGGACATATGTCCATTTTGAAGTCTGCTCCTCTAGAACAGCATTACTATATTCCTCACCAATGCGTTCTCAGACCTGAGAGTACCTCAACCAAACTTCGTGTTGTGTTCGATGCTTCCAGCAAAACATCAACAGCAGTATCGCTGAACGAAACACTAATGGTGGGGCCAACTATTCAGAAGGAGTTGTATTCAACATTGGTCAACTTTCGGTTGAACAAATATGCCGTAACTGCCGATATTTCGAAGTCGACTTTTTGATGCCAATCGATAGCCTGGATCCTTGCGATCCTGGGAAAGTAGATCCTTCGCCGATCTGACGCTGTTTGGCCGAGCTATAGCGTAAACTAAAATACAAAATTATCTCACAGATACAAAAGTATCTTAAAGATACAAATGTATCTCACTTTGTCTGATAATTAAGCAGTTAATCACCTAAGACCCACCCGCTACAACCATTTTTTTGGCATAATCTCCAATTTGAAACATTGAGAACTTGAATGTATTTTCTTTTCACAGATGACTTGATGCCCCTTTTTCGATTATATAAACTGATTGTTGTGCCAATCACATTACCCTAGGAACACATATAGCTGTCAAAATCGTGTATCGTTATATTTTCTATTGCTTAATATTTTCAGTTGCTCCTTACACTCCGACTAGAACAGAACAAAAATTTTGTGTAGTTTGGGGCTCCGGTTTGGTTTCATTCCAGTTTTTAAATTTTTTTTTACAAAATTCCCAAATTTAAATTGTTTTTTTTTTTTTTGAAAATTTTTACGGATTGATGTACAACTGGGCCTTCTGGCGTACAGTTGGGCGATCTTCGCTACTTCCGTAACTATACTTCATTAAGCGAGTGATACTGGGCCGCTCCGATGGCAGCCCAGACACGCTAAAACTCGACTGACGTTCACCTTCATCAATTAAGAACGCAGTACTCCTGGTTTTCATGGTAAGGGCTCTAGATTTTGGTGATTTGTGTAATGAAATGCAATGATTAAATACTAGTATTTGAATAGTGTGTAATGTAAAGAGAACAACAGATGAAATACTCGTCGAATATTTTTTAGATTTGCAAACAACTAAATGATTTAGAATGAGACGCGGTTTTTATTTTATTTCAATGGGTTTATTGGTGACAAACGTGCAGTGGCTTTTGGCGTACTTCGACTAGTGAAGTCCGATCCCACTCCACTCTTCCCATCAACCAGCGTCGGCCGCCCGCAACTGGCTTTGCAGGTCACCCGAAGCTGGAGAGGCTTTTTGGCTCTCTTCTCTCTTACTCTCTGCTCCAACAACTCGTATTCCATTCCGCCTAGATCTCAGATATATTCACATCAATGGGAGACGTAAAGACATGTCGTATAATATTAAACCAAGATGAATTTTGTTACCCGCAGAATCCCTGTGGATGCTTAGTCTCCGTCTTATTCGTACGGATACGGATCCCTCGGTCATATGCCTTGAAACTTGCTAGTGCGACTTCTTAAAACTAGTTTTTCTGCGAGGCATTTATTTGTTTTAAACAATTCTGAGCTAAGAATGACTCCATTTTTGTATTATTCTGACCGCTTATCATGATTGTATTTTTTTTTGTAGCGTTGGGCTGATATTGACAACCTGGTTACGTTGGCCTTAAATGAAGCTAAAGACAACGTCCGCTATATATCTTCGTTGCAAAAATTTTGGGATCCATTATATCGGTAAAGTACTTGAAAACAGTATGGTACATATGGTTAACATTATTGTGAAATGTTTTATCACAGGTCGTCTCCTGATGAAATAATCAGCAGCTTACCTGGACTAATGGTCGCAATAAGAAATGTGTCAAAAACTGCCCACTATTTTAATACACCTGTGAATGTGACAGGACTTATGGTGAAAATATCCAATCAGCTTACTATAACCAGCAAAAGATATATAATAGAGGGTGAACCCCGAGGTCATTGGTATATACCTTCTGCTGAACTAATCGCAAGGATTGAAAAATGTAAAGATGTTATGGAGAACTATAAAACTATATATATGAATACTGTTCAGGAGATGAAAAACAGCAATGAACGTCCCTGGATTGTATCATCGGTTTACATATTCACATGCCTAGAGAAATTCCTACAACGGCTTCAGAAAGTGAAATGGATTGCTAACACTGAAATAACATATTCCATCTTAGATCGTATTATGATTAGTGGAATGGAAAAGTTTAACTCTATGATAAAGGGAGCCCGTACTACTATTAGCAGTCAAATGTACGATCCTTTGAATTATCGAATTGAAACGTTTGATACGGATTTTGAAAAGTTCGTAAATGAGGTGGAAGAAGCGGAGGTTGGGATGCAACAGTTTGTCAAATTACTTTCGACCGAATGCCCGTCAGCTGAATCGGTATTGTTAGTGCTTAAGCGTTTTGAAGCTTTAAATTTGGAGTGTTTATGTCTCGATCGCCGTTACTTGGAAGTTGCTGAAATGTTGGAGAAAGAAATGTTCTTGCTGAAGGATGTATACAATGAGGAGCGGGGAAATCCCTTTATACCTAGAAATCTGCCTCCCGTTGCCGGTCGTATTGTCTGGATTCGTTCAATTTTTCAGAAAATTGATGTACCCATGCAGGCATTGAAACTTCGTCAATGTGTCCTTGCCCATAAAAAGGCACAGCGAACCGTACGCTATTATAACTATATGAATGGCATCATTTGTCACTACGAGATGGCCTATCACAAGGCGTGGTTTGACTACGTGGAGGAGGTTCGTTGCCTTCTCAATGCTCCTGTTCTGACAATAAATAAGGAAGAGGCAGTTTATAACGTTAACCTAGATCGCGCCGTTCTACAACTGATATCAGAAACAGAGTGGATGTGGAAGCTTCGTTTGGAGGTTCCCAATTTGGCTGCAACTTTAACGTATTGCAAGGATCGTTTATTAGGACCTGCAACGACTTTAAAAATAAGTTTGGAACGATTCGATCGGTTGCGATCAAATCTGACACCTGTTTTCATAAACATAATGCGGTTTCGGTTACAGGAAGTGTCTATTTTGTTAAAACCTTCGCTTTCATCTGTCATTTGGATATCTGAAAACCTTGAAGATTATGCAAAAAAAGTTTGTGAGGTGAGATAAAATATTTGAAAGGAATTTTTTTCAAATTTATAGTTAACATTTTTGTCTCCTCAGAAAGTAATAGAGGTGGAAACGTTTTTCAAAATGGTTTTGGACATTGAAGAACTTCGAATAATGCAAGAACTGTATAGTATATCGGAATTTCTTTACATATACACTCCCGATGAACCAGTTTCTTCATTTGAATTTCTTGAAGAGAGCAACAAACTACGAGCCGAAATAGGTAACTTGAAGTATTTTTGTTTTATTGACCAGTTCTACCCTCTGAATTCAATCCATCAATAATAATATATTCGCACATTCATGTTCATTTAGAGCGCATATTGGAAAAGAAATCAGTGTGTATGGAGCGTGCCGTTATTGACATAATCAATATGTTTATAGACTTACTTGAATTTGAACAAACTGACTCAAAGGGTAGAAGAGTTTTTCAGCTGCCACCAGACAAAATAAACGATTCCAATTGGCGGACAGAGGGATTTTTACCCATAGATAAATGGGATTTTATACAATTTCATAAAATATATCGGACCATTTATCTGGCTCCTGAGGAGATGCTAAAGACCCTGCAGTTTCGTAACTATGAAAACATTCGATATGAACTTAATCATTTGCGAAATGATTGTATGGATTTATTCTCGTATTATAACTCAAAGATCATTTTGGCACTAGTAGCTGGATCAAAGCAATCCTTAGATTTTGTGCGCCAAAATATACTCAGGTGAGCTATATTTTTCCAATACCATGCTTCGAACCAAAGCGTCTAGATCTCTAGAGTAAACAGATGTTGCAGCCAGACTCCTGTGATAGATATCCCAGTAGATCTGGCATTTTATCTCCTATCCTATGCCGACTTGATCTGCCCGACCGTTCGTTCATCTAATGCATAAATAAATTTAATTTTTTCCTTAATTCTGCAGGACAAATTGGCGTGCTAATCCTATGAAGCCTATACTATATACTGAGTTGGAAATGGATTTTGTTAATGGATGCTACATACAACCTAATTTAGATGTAATGCAAAATGATTTTAATAATGCTATTCTTTGTTGCACAGAACTGAACTATTTTATATCTACCTGGGGTAAACAAGCAAAGACGCAAGAACGGAAAGATAGACGTATTACTGCTGGTAAGTTTATCTTATCTACATCTGCATATCTGCTACAGCGCGAAAAAATACAAATTTCTGTAACGTCTACATTAACTTTTTTAATTAAATATAGGATTTTATCTATTATCTTTATTTTTAATTCAGAATATATTTTATATTCATAGTGAAATTTTATCAACCTTGTTTAATGTTTACTTAATAGGCAGGAATGTCTTAGAAAAGCCTATAAAACATACAAAAGTTTCTGTAGGCCTGCGGAAAAAGTTAGTGTAGTACTGCTGCAAAATCACTGTGGGCCAGAGGTATTGAATTAACGTTTTTTTTGTTGTGTTTTAAGATGAAAATAAATATGAAAGGAGTTACTTTCGATATGTAGTGGAACATAAGGATGTTATACGCGCCGTTCAAAATTTGGCCAATGGTCTATTAAGTTATAAGGCGGACATGGAGGACTTTCAACGTGAAATGTTTGACAAATATAAATACTTATGGGCTGAAGATCGGGAAGATATTATAAATGCTTTTGTTATAACAAATCCATTGACAGTTGATATCCGAGATATGTTTATACATTATGATAGCATTACAACAAATCTTGAAAATATGACCACCAAGCGTACCATAGGACCCATCGAGGTGCGCATGAGTAATACTCTTGACAAACTGGTATCGGAATCAAAGAAGTGGAAGGTTTTATTGGGACAATTGCTAAGTGTGCAGTACAAAAAGCAACTAGATGAAATGGTAGAATTCATTACTGAGCAAAATAATGTATTGGATAAACCAATCAATGACTTGGATGATGTACGCCAAGCCATGGTAGTGTTAGAGAAAGTGCGGGACAATTATATCGAGTAAGTATTGTAACAATAAGTAAGGTACGGTAAAATTTCGACTTCTTTTCTCAAGAAATAAGAAAATACCCCTGCAAATAGAATTGTTTTTAGACTAAAATAATCCAAAATGCGTTCTTATCTCATTGCAGAATGGACCTGAATCTGAGTTTGATAACAGACACGTATGCTCTGTTCTCACAGTTTAATATATTTGTTCCACAAGAAGATTATGATAAAGTGGAAGGCCTTCTTTACATGTTTAACAAAATGTTAGAAAATGTGAGTATTGAATAATTGTTAATATTCAAATTTTTACTAGAACAACACTACAGGCAAAACGAGTTTCCGAACGTATATCGGAAATGGAAGAACCTCTATTAAGAGAACTGAATGAAGGTATAGCTACATTTGTCAGAGAATTTGAGGAGTTCAATCGGGACTTTGATGCGAATGGTCCAATGGTCGAAGGAATTTCAGCCAAGGAGGCTAGCGATCGAGTTTTTATATTTCAGAATCGCTTCGATGAACTTTGGCGAAAATATGAAATCAATGGTAGTGGAGAAAAACTATTTGGACTGCCAATCACTGAGTATCCATTGCTTCACCAGCGCAAGCGCGAGTTTAATTACCTTAATCGTCTATACTCATTGTATATACAAGTACTGAAGACAATATCAGACTATTATGAAATGCCATGGGCTGATGTTAATATTGAAAAAATTAGTGCTGAACTGGCCGATTTTCAGTTACGTTGTCGAAAGTTACCCAAGGGAATGCAATCGTGGCCCGCCTTCATTGATCTAAAGACAAAAATTGATGATTTCAATGAAACATGCCCACTGCTCGAGCTAATGACGAATAAGGCAATGAAAGAACGGCATTGGGTTCGTTTGAACGCACTTTTTAATACCGATTTTGATCCAACAAATCCAAAATTTACTCTTGGAAAAATGCTTGAAGCACCGATTCTCAAATTCAAAGAGGATGTTGAGGATATTTGTGTGGGAGCAAGCAAGGAGTTGGATATAGAAGCTAAGCTCAAACAGATTATCTATGATTGGTCTCTGGTTAATGTACAACTTGGACAATTCAAAAATAGGGGAGAGCTGGTTCTTAAAGGAGGCGAAACATTGGAAATAATTTCAGCCTTAGAGGACAGTCTTATGATAATGAACTCATTGGCATCGAACAGATATAACGCGCCATTTAAAAAGGAGATACAATTGTGGCTTTTCAAGCTAGTGAGCACTGGAGATATACTCGAAAAATGGCTAATGGTGCAAAATCTGTGGATTTATCTGGAGGCCGTTTTTGTTGGCGGAGATATATCCAAGCAATTGCCCATGGAGGCCAAACGTTTTACGAACATTGATAAGAGCTACGTTAAGATTATGATGCGTGCTCGGGAAATACCAAACGCCGTCGACTGCTGCACAGGGGACGAAACGCTCACTACGAATCTGACATGGCTATTAGATCAGCTCGAGACATGCCAGAAAAGTTTAACTGGATATTTGGA
This sequence comes from Drosophila azteca, assembly GCA_005876895.1. Lineage (NCBI taxonomy): Eukaryota > Metazoa > Arthropoda > Insecta > Diptera > Drosophilidae > Drosophila > Drosophila azteca. The sequence continues at coordinate 51,571 of VCKU01000055.1, forward strand.
GTCGAAGCGTTTACTTTTTCCACGTTTTTTCTTCGTTTCCGATCCGGTTCTGTTGGAGATTCTTGGGCAAGCCTCCGATCCAACCTCGATACAGCCACACCTGTTAAGTATATTCGATGCAATCGCTACTGTTGACTTCCAGGAGAAGACAATTGATGTTATCGAATCAATGAATTCCATGAATAAGGAGAAAGTCAGATTCGAAAATACTGTACTATGTGTGGGTAGCGTGGAGCTTTGGCTGGGTCGTTTACTAAAAGAAATGCAAGATACTATGAGAACGGTACTTGCTAGCATAGCTGTAAGCCTAAACGATCCCGAGTTCAATTTCGCTGAAGAGTTTCCATCGTTCTGCGGCCAAGCCGGGCTGATAGGCGTGCAACTTCTGTGGACAAAAGACTCTGAATACGCTTTGCGCAAATGTCGTACTGATAAGACAATAATGAAACGTACAAATAATAAGTTTTTGGTTCTTTTAAACTTCTTCATTGACTTGACTGTAAAAGATCTAACTTCGCTGGATAGAATACGGTTTGAGACTATGGTTACCATACACGTTCATCAGCGGGACATTTTCGACGATCTGTGCACGCAGCGTATTAAATATACCGGCGACTTTGAATGGCAAAAGCAAGCGCGTTTTTATTATAATGAAGATACTGATGAGATTATTGTAGGAATTACGGACGTCAATTTTATATATCAAAACGAGTATCTGGGTGTTACTGAACGCTTGGCAATCACGCCACTGACAGATCGCTGTTATATAACTCTGGCCCAGGCTGTTGGCATGTGTATGGGTGGCGCTCCTGCTGGTCCTGCTGGAACAGGGAAGACTGAAACAACAAAGGATATGGGCCGCGCATTGGGTAAACTTGTTGTTGTATTCAATTGTTCCGATCAAATGGATTTCCGTGGGCTGGGCCGTATCTATAAGGGGTTGGCACAGTCTGGTTCTTGGGGATGCTTCGACGAGTTTAATCGCATTGAGCTACCAGTACTCTCTGTTGCAGCACAGCAAATTTAGTAAGTCCTATTATTGTCTTTTCATACCCGATACTCATCGCCTGCCACGCGCCTTCCCCACTTCATGGGGATGTGTAAACGGGTGGAGACTGAGTATCGGTTTTACACGTAGAGTCGCGGCCCTAGCTGCGATTCACAATCGTTGTTTATGCATACAAAAATACTAAAGCTCTATACTTCCTAAAGCATTGTTTTAACAGCTCGGAAGGAGAAGCGGACTACGTTCATATTTTTAGATGGTGATGTCGTTTCATTAAATCCAGAATTCGGCATATTTATTACCATGAATCCAGGATATGCTGGTCGCCAGGAGTTGCCTGAAAATCTGAAAATTATGTTCCGCACTGTAGCCATGATGGTACCGGATCGTCAGATTATCATACGAGTTAAAATGGCTAGTTGTGGATTTAAAGAAAATGTGGTACTATCGCGAAAGATGTTTACCCTGTACAAATTGTGCGAGGAGCAATTGTCGAAACAAGTTCACTATGATTTTGGACTTCGCAATATTCTGTCTGTGCTCCGGACACTTGGTTCCCAGAAAAGGTCTAATCCCACTGATACTGAGGAGACCATAGTGATGCGTGTCTTGCGTGACATGAATGTTTCAAAACTGATCGACGAAGATGAAGGACTCTTTGTTTCACTGGTGGAAGATATGTTTCCAGGCATCAAATTAACTACCAATGTATACAAAGATCTGCAAAGGGCAATAGTAAAGGCTTGTGATGAATTGGGCTATGTCAATAATCCTGAATGGAACCTGAAAGTCGTGCAGTTGTATGAGACTTCTTTAGTACGGCACGGTCTGATGTTGATGGGACCGACTGGTTCGGGCAAAACTAGTTGCACCAACTGCATGCTTCGTTGCTTCACAGAGATGGGCCGATACCATAAGGAAATGAGAATGAACCCCAAGGCTATAACAGCGCCACAAATGTTTGGTCGCTTGGACGTGGCTACCAATGACTGGACAGATGGCATCTTTTCTACACTCTGGCGTCGTTCCTTGAAGGTTCCGCATCATCAAAATTGCTGGATTGTATTGGATGGCCCAGTTGACGCCGTTTGGATTGAGAACTTAAATTCAGTGCTAGACGACAATAAGACCCTGACTCTTGCAAACGGCGATCGAATTAAAATGGCTGACAATTCAAAATTGGCTTTCGAGCCCGATAACGTTGATAACGCATCCCCAGCCACAGTTAGTCGTGTTGGCATGGTATTCACAAGCTCGTCCGTATTAAGCTGGAAGGTTTATATGGAGGCTTGGCTTAAGAAACAGGGGGAGAACAGTGATTCATTTAGACGGTGTTTCGATGCCATCTATGATGATGCTCATTTCTTCTTACAGTCGCGACTTACTGCTAAAATGAAAATCTTAGAAGCTATCTATATTAGACAAATGTTGGATATAATGGATGGCTTATTAATGGATTTTCCAAGCTATTCCGAAAAGTCCATTGAACGCATATTCTTGTTTTCGATGATGTGGTCGCTTGGTGCCGTTCTTGAGCTTACCGAGCGAGAAAAACTAGAAGAATTTCTTGTAAAACATCCATCCAAATTGCGTAAGTTTTTTTTCTACATATTCATACTTTGCATATACATTGTACATATGTATGTATCATTATTTACAAAGGTTGGCCAAAACGTGGTGTAAATGAGACCATATTTGAGTACTATGTTGACGAAAGTGGAAATTGGCAGCATTGGAATACGCGTGTGGAAGAATTCGTTTATCCAGAGGATGAATCTCTGGAGTTTGCATCTATATTGGTGCCAAACGTGGATAATGTACGCACTGCATTCCTCTTAAACAACAGTGCGAAGCAGCTTAAGCAGGTGCTGTTGATCGGCGAACAGGGTACTGCCAAGACAGTGATGATAAAAGCCTACATGGGCCATTACGATCCAGAAGTACACCTCTTTAAGTCATTTAATTTCTCATCGGCCAGTACTCCAAATATGTTCCAAGTAAGTAAATAATCACACAACGGCAGTAAGTCGGGGGTACCACAGTTTAATGTTATTATTTTCAAATGAACATCTGTTTTTGTTTAGCGTATTATTGAGTCTTACGTAGAAAAGCGTCAGGGTACAACATATGGACCACCGAATCAACGGTCAATGACAGTTTTTATTGATGACATAAACATGCCAGTTATAAACGAGTGGGGAGATCAAATCACAAATGAAATAGTGCGGCAAATGATCGAGCAACACGGTTTCTACTCCCTGGAGAGGCCAGGTGATTTCTCCACCATCATGGATATACAGTTCTTGTCGGCCATGATTCATCCCGGGGGCGGACGCAACGATATTCCGAACCGCTTGAAACGTCATCTATGTATTTTCAACTGCACATTGCCAAGCAACAACTCAATGGATCAGATTTTCAAAAGCATAAGTTCTGGCTACTTTTGTCTGGAACGATTTGATGAGGAAGTTGTGGAAATAATTCCCCTCCTAGTACCGTTGACCCGGATATTTTGGCAAAATATTAAGATAAAAATGTTACCAACGCCATCGAACTTTCACTACGTTTTCAATTTGCGTGATCTGTCCCGCATATGGGAGGGCATTCTGAAGGTGAAACGAGAAGAATGTGCCACAAGAGTTCAGGTGCTTAAGCTTTGGTGCCACGAGTGCACTAGAGTTATAGCTGATCGATTTACGGCGGAAAAGGACAAAGTTTGGTTTTTGGCGAGAATGCAAATCGATGCCGAAGCTAATTTAGGAGAATTCTTCGAAGATTATCCAGAGGAAGCTACCTTTTGGGTGGATTTCCTACGTGATGCGCCAGAAGGGCAAGAAGATGAAGACGAGGAAATGTCCTTTGAGCCCCCAAAAATCTATGAGGAAATACCAAGGTGGGTAAAGCGTTATTTATGCATTGATTGATTGATTTATTTGATTAACAAAATAACAAAAAATGATTTTTCCCAGCTTTGATTTCGTAAAATCAAAAGTATTTGCTTTTATGGCACAGTTTAACGAATACATACGCGGGTATCATATGGATCTAGTTTTCTTTAGTGATGCTCTCAAACACTTAATGATAGTATCCCGTATAATAGGCAATCCTCGAGGAAATGCCTTGCTTGTGGGAGTTGGAGGTTCTGGTAAACAGAGCTTAACGCGTCTTGCCTCGTTTATAGCCGGCTATAAATTCTTTCAAATAACGCTAACACGTTCATATAACAATGGCAATTTAACAGAAGACCTTAAATATTTATATCGAACTGCTGGGCTCGAAGGAAGTGGCATGACATTCATATTTACAGATAATGAAATTAAAGAAGAGTCGTTTCTGGAATTTATCAATAACATATTGAGCTCTGGAGAAATCGCAAATCTGTTTGCAAAAGACGAAATGGATGAGATCTATGGCGAGCTCATTCCCATTATGAAAAAACAATTCCCGCGGCGACCCGCAACTCAAGATAATCTTTATGATTACTTCATTTCACGTGCCCGATTCAATCTTCATATAGCACTCTGTTTCTCACCGGTAAGTCTGCCACCGATTAAAAACAAATTACACATTTATTTACCTTAAATCTCGTCTTTTGGTCTTTTAGGTTGGTGAAAAATTCCGTATGCGTTCGTTAAAGTTTCCCGGACTTATTTCTGGGTGCGTAATAGACTGGTTCGAAAAATGGCCGGAAGATGCGCGTATAGCTGTCTCCCGACACTATCTGTCAGAGTTTCCGATTGTGTGCACGGACAAGGTGAAGAATCAAGTAATAGATATAATGAGCTGGATTCACGAAACTGTACAAGAAGCTTGTATTTCGTATTTCGATCGATTTAGGCGTATTACTTTTGTAACTCCCAAATCATTGATATCATTCTTGGAAAGCTATAAATTATTGTACAAAGATAAGCAGGAGAATATTGTAATAATGTCTGAGCGCATGAGTTCGGGATTGGACAAACTCGACGAGGCAGGGGCTTCAGTTGCTATCCTTAAAAAGGATTTAATCGAAATGAACAAAGTCATTGCTATTGCCAGTGGTGAGGCTGAAGAAGTTCTGGCCACCGTGGAAGAATCCAAAGCGGCTGCAGAGATAGTCAAGGTAGAGGTGGCCGAAATGAAAGGTAAAGCCGAAGTTCTGGTCAAGAGTATATCGGCTGTGAAGCAAGTTGCTGAAGCAAAGCTGGAAAAGGCTCTTCCTGCTTTACAAGAAGCCGAAGCGGCTTTGAAAACGATTAAAGCGGCTGACATAGCCACAGTTCGAAAACTGGGAAAGCCCCCATACCTAATTACTCTTATTATGGATTGTGTATGTATACTATTCAAGAGAAGGGTCAAGCCCATTCGTCCAGATACGGACAAAACTTTTATCCAAAGTTCCTGGGAAGAGTCATTAAAAGTTATGTCCGACACAAGCTTTCTTCGAAAAATTGTTGAGTACCCAACGGATTTGATAAATGCTGAAATGGTCGACATGATGATTCCATATTTCCAGTACCCGTAAGTAGTAAAGCATAACTAATGCTCTAATCATTGCTAAGAATAAACTTAAACTAAGAAGAAACTTAATTTTTCAGGCAATATACATTTGAGGCTGCAAAAGTGGCTTGTGGTAACGTAGCCGGCTTATTATCCTGGACAATGGCTATGGCAAAATACTTTGAAGTTAACAAGGAGGTTTTACCGCTAAAGGCCAATCTAGCCGTACAAGAAGCTAAGTATCAAAAAGCGTCTGGTGACCTGAGAGAAGCTGAAGAAATGCTTCAGCAGAAAGAAAATGAATTGGCTGAAGTCCAGAAGACATTAGAGGAAGCAGTATCCAAGAAGGAGGGCGTTTTGGGCGAGGCTAAAAAGTGTCAGGATAAAATGGATGCAGCAACGGCCCTCATTGGTGGCTTGGCTGGAGAAAAGATCCGATGGACTGAACAGATCGCCTCGTTTAAAAGCGAGACTGATCGTTTGGTAGGCGACGTCGTTCTCTTAACTGCATTTCTATCGTATACTGGTCCATTCAATCAAGAGTTTCGTAGTGACCTACAGGGCTTATGGTCAAAACAAATTGTTGATAAAATGATACCAATATCGGCGAATATTAATTTAATTGAAAGCCTTACCGATCGCTCTCAGATTGGTGAATGGAATATACAAGGTTTACCAACGGATGAACTTTCGATACAAAATGGTATAATCGCTACAAAGGCAATGAGATTCCCTCTACTTATTGATCCCCAGTCGCAAGGAAAGGTCTGGATCAAGAACAAGGAGAAGCAAAATGGATTAACAGTGACCACCCTAAATCATAAGTATTTTAGGAACCATTTGGAAGATTCGGTTAGCATGGGAATGCCTATTATTATTGAAGATGTTGCCGAAGAGTTGGATCCTTGTTTGGACAATCTATTAGATCGTAATCTTCTCAAAGTCGGTACTCAGTATAAAATTAAAATAGGCGACAAAGAAGTGGACTGGAATCCCGCCTTTAGGTGCTACATTACCACGAAACTACCAAACCCAGCATATACGCCCGAAATATTCGCTCGAACATCAATTATTGACTTTACGGTAACCATGCGTGGCCTGGAGGACCAGCTCCTGGGCAGAGTTATTCTCACAGAGAGAAAGGAACTCGAAGATGAGCGCGTACAATTGGTTGAGACTGTTACTGGAAATATGAAGAAAATGAAAGAACTAGAAGCAAATCTGCTTCATAAACTATCAACTACACAGGGTAGTTTGCTAGATGATGTGACAGTGATTGATGTTTTGAACACGAGTAAGAATACCGCTATTGAAGTGAAAGAGAAAATTGAAATAGCAAAGGTAACTGAGGCGAAGATTAACGTTGCTCGTGAAGAGTACCGAGTTGTTGCCACCCGGGGAAGCGTCTTATATTTCCTTGTATGCAGTATGGCAAGGGTGAACAACATGTACCAGACATCTCTAGTACAGTTCTTAGAACGCTTTGACGCATCCATGCATAACTCATCAAAAACTCATATAACACAGAAGCGCATAAAGCGAATTATTAATTATCTAACATTCGAAATCTATCGCTATAAGTCTCGTGGACTATACGAAAAGGATAAGTTTCTGCTTGTATTGTTAATGGCACTGAGTATTGATCGCCAGCTTGAGTTGATAACATTTGATGAGTTTCAAACATTTATCAAAGGAGGTGCAGCATTAAATCTGAACGACTGCCCTCCAGTACCGTTTCGGTGGGTGACAGATGAGACATGGCTAAACCTGGTACAGCTTACCATCTTGAATCCTTTCATCAACATATTAACAAAAGTGAGTGGAAATGAGCGCGCTTGGCTTTCGTGGTATAAGAAAGATGCGCCTGAAAATGAAATCGTCCCAGATGGTTTTCATTCCTTAGACCCATTCCGAAAGATGCTACTTATACGCTCATGGTGTATGGATCGAACTATTGCCCAGAGTCGAAAATATATAGCTCACTCATTGGGTGAACGGTTTGCAGAACCAGTTGTGTTAAATTTTGAGGAACTGCTGTTGGAAAGTCGAGTACTAATGCCTTTGATATGTTTCCTATCGCTTGGTTCGGATCCGTCTTCGAATATTGAACTTCTTGCTAAGAAAAATGAACTTAAGTGTCATCCCATATCTATGGGCCAGGGTCAGGAAATACATGCACGAAAGCTGATCTTGGCCTGCTTGGAGGATGGTGGATGGGTGCTTCTGCAAAATTGCCATTTGGGATTGGAATACATGGTAGAGCTTACATTACAGATCTTGGAGCTTGAGCGCCTGGGGAAAGAGGCCCCGGTCAGCCCCAATTTCCGTATATGGATAACCACAGAGCCACACCCAAAGTTTCCAATAACATTACTGCAAATGTCTTTGAAGTATACCAATGAACCCCCTGCTGGAATTCGTGCTGGCTTAAAAAGAACCTATACAAATTTGTCACAAGATTTCTTGGACTACTCACAATCACCTTTCTACTTGCCGCTCGTCTACTCAATATCATTTCTTCACACTGTTGTACAGGAGCGACGAAAGTTTGGCCCTCTTGGCTGGAATATCCCATATGAATTCAATTCTTCTGATTGGTTAGCCAGCTGCTTGTTTGTTCAAAACCATCTTGATGACCTCGAACAAGGAAAAGGTATAAGTTGGGTAACGGTACGATATATGCTAGGTGAAGTGCAATATGGTGGCCGAGTGACTGATGACTACGACAAACGTTTATTGAATACATTTACAAGAGTGTGGTTCCATGATGCTCTTTTTGAAGATACCTTTGGATTCTTTAAAGGGTATAAAGTATACAGCTTTAAGGAGCAAGAAGCATACTTGTCAGCTATAGATGAAATGAACAATGTAGATCCACCTCAAGTATATGGATTTCATTCAAATGCCGAAATTACCTACCAAACTAATACCATGCGTAATATTTTAGACGAAATTATGTCGATTCAACCTAAAGGTAAATATCATTATTACGAGTATATTCGATACAAACAAAGTACATTTACAACTCGCTGGCTCTCTCATTAGTTTACATATTCAATCTTCTTTAAAAATTTTAAATTATTTGTTATATTCTGTTAAAAATGAGGTAGCTAATTTTCAAATTGTACACAGAGTCTTCGTCGGGCACTGGAGAAACAAGAGAAGATCGAGTGGCTCGTCAAGTAAAGGAGATGTTAAGCAAAACACCTGCAGCCTTTGATATGTTCGATGTAAAGCACCATCTCCTTGCCATGGGTGTAAACAGTTCGATGAACATATTCCTTCGCCAGGAAATCGACAGAATGCAACGCGTAAGTCAAGTTCAACTTAAACCATTTATTATTAACTTTTATTATCTCTGTAACAATTGAACTTGTCTTTTACTTTCAGATAATCGTACTTGTGCGTACAACTTTTAAAGATTTACTACTTGCAGTTGAGGGAACTATAATAATGAGTGAAACCTTGCGCGATGCTCTGGATAACATTTTCAATGCTCGTGTTCCAACCGTCTTCAAGCGCGGTAGTTGGCTGTCTTCTAGTTTGGGCTTTTGGTTTACTGAACTACTGGAACGTCATACCCAGTTTTATACCTGGTGTTTTGGTTCTCGTCCCGTCGTTTTTTGGATGTCGGGCTTTTTCAATCCTCAAGGCTTTCTGACGGCAATGCGACAAGAGGTAGCCCGAGCTCACCAAGGATGGGCCTTAGATCAAGTCACAATGCACAATGACGTCCTTAAAGTTGGCACAGAGGAGTGCAAGAAACCACCTAAGGAGGGCGTCTTTGTATACGGATTATACGTAGATGGCGCTGGTTGGGACAAACGCACATGTCGATTGGTAGAAGCAACAAATAAGGTTTTGTTCACTCTAATGCCAGTGGTTCACATTTATGCCATATTTTCGACAGCTGCAAAAAATCCAAAATTATACACTTGCCCTGTTTACAAAAAAATTAATCGTACTGACTTAAATTACATATGTCCCTTATGGTTGCAATCAAATAAGCATCCAGATCATTGGACCTTGCGTGGTGTTGCACTTTTGTGTGATGTTAAATAATGAAAAATAAATTGATAAATTAAGTTACTAACCATCGAGACTATCTAAAATTTTAATGATCCCAAACAAATTTGAATTTTCAATACATTAAGCCGTCGGAACGATTTTGTCAAGGCACACGTGCCTCGACTTTAAGATATCTGTGTATTCTGTTTGTGTTCGAACTCCTCCCCAAATGTCTCGACCGATATTTATTGAATTGTATTTTGAACTTTACGACATGTAAAGTAGTTTACACCTTCCTACCACCACCCACCATGCACCATCCATGCATTTTACATCTCTCATGGCAAGTACGAGAATATTATGAAAGATCGGTTTCAGCGGTTTCAGTAGGTAGTCCTACCAAAAGAGAGCGTCCCCGCGTTGACCAATAAGTCAATTTCTCCATTTTGCCGATAAATTCCGTTCGGTACCATCTCAAATGCCGCTCTACCGTTAAAAACTGTTACAAACACAGATTTTTGGTATTTTATGTAAGAAAAAAAACCGGTTATATGTATGTTGCCTAACGGAATTAAACTTTAATATTCGGCTCGGTTTTGTCAAACGATACTGTGTCTATCTAAAACCAAAAATTCATGCCAAGAAATATTTTATTTTTGACTTTTCCTTAATTTGAATGCCTTAGAATGCGTCTCAGACAGTACGCTGAAACTACAAAGTGACTGAGTCAAATTTAAAGCTTCATTAATCAGCTTTTCATGACTGCAAAGTTTAATACAACCAGTTATAAGAAATTTAAGTTATGTGCAAAATATGTAGAAGCAAAAAGTCATTTTGGGCGATATTTTTATGCGATAGGTGTATGCGACACATTGGCATTGCTGTTGTTTGTTAACATCGATGCCGGCTGTTACTTAACAGCGAGAAACCACGCGACAACGCGAGATTGCAGAGAACATTAACTTTAAAACGGGACTTTCATTCGGTGTCTTGACTCTAGTGGTGCGAGCATTCGATGTGACTTGATTTTTACTTCTTTTCTCAGACTTTCAATCTACAAACAATAATTAATCATGAGTTTTAACCAAGAAATGCAACGCATTTTGCAAATATGTATTATTTCCGACGGAGAACGCTCCAAGTACACTGAGTGTTTTGTATTGTGTTTGATGGCAGTCGGCATTGTCCTTAGTTCGGCAGCGACTGCTGCTGCTCCAATTGAATTGGTTCTGGAAAGGAGAAATGACGCGTTCCCCTCGATTGCTGTGCAGTTCCTCCATCCCCCAGTAGGGGTATGGGTTCAGCAAAGCTGAATCTACGTCCTGAAGAATTCACATTGGAACCTACAAAATTAACAGCAGGAATGGTGACTGCAGTTCGGAATGTGGAACTAATGAGGAGATCCGCCGGCGTGTTGGCCGTCACCGATGGGACCGTCGATTGCTGTGGAGCTCCTCCGTCCCCCAGTAGGGGTATGGGTTCAGCAAAGCTGAATCTACGTCCTGATAAGCTGCGAGGCTGCATGGCAGAACTGCCACTGGCATTAGGTGTTTGGGATGTGGAACTAATCTGGAGAACCGCCGTGTTGGCTGTCACCGATGGCACCGTCGATTGCTGTGGAGCTCCTCCGTCCCCCAGTAGGGATATGGGTTCAGCAAAGCTGAATATACGTCCTGATACGCTGCGAGGCTGCAAGACAGAACTGCCAGTGGCATTAGGTGTTTGGGATGTGGAACTAATCTGGAGAACCGCCGTGTTGGCTGTCACCGATGGCACCGTCGATTGCTGTGGAGCTCCTCCGTCCCCCAGTAGGGATATGGGTTCAGCAAAGCTGAATATACGTCCTGATACGCTGCGAGGCTGCAAGACAGAACTGCCACTGGCATTAGGTGTTTGGGACGTGGAACTAATCTGGAGAACCGCCGTGTTGGCTGTCACCGATGGCACCGTCGATTGCTGTGGAGCTCCTCCGTCCCCCAGTAGGGATATGGGTTCAGCAAAGCTGAATATACGTCCTGATACGCTGCGAGGCTGCAAGGCAGAACTGCCACTGGCATTAGGTGTTTGGGATGTGGAACTAATCAGGAGATCCGCCGGCGTGTTGGCTGTCACCGATGGCACCGTCGATTGCTGTGGAGCTCCTCCGTCCCCCAGTAGGGTTATGGGTTCAGCAAAGCTGAATCTACGTCCTGATACGCTGCGAGGCTGCAAGACAGAACTGCCACTGGCATTAGGTGCTGGTCTTGCTGTTGCTGCAGCATTCACGTTGGCACCCACAAAATTAACAGCAGGAATCCGGAGAACCGCCGGCGTGTTGGCTATCACCGATGGGACCGTCGACATCGCCGGTGGTTTGATGACGAAATCAAATATCGGTGTATTTGCCATGGGTGGGAAATTGATCATCGGCAAGTCGAGGGGTTTTGGAGCCAGTTCGATATCTTCGCGCGGCTTCTTGCGCGAGTCTCCGGCCGATGCTGCATTTGACTTGTAATTCAAGAGCATTTCCTTCGAGCTCTGGCTTACACGATGCAGGCGACGTCGTTCGCGCATATGGTGCACGGTGGGAGCGAGGAGTCTTTCTGGGTGCTGCTCTTTGGCTGGGGGTCGGCTTGTTTGCATCTGTGCCAAATGATTTGGCCGAAAATAGGGACAGCTGGAGTTACGCTGCAGCTGTTTCTGCTCCTTCAGTGTGTCGAGCCGGTTGACATCAATCAGAGGCTTGGAGTAGCTCTCCAGCAGGCTTAGGATGCGACGTGTGGAGGTCGAGAGGTGCATGCTCTCCACGACCGATGTTTTTGGTGGTGTCTCCGTTTGCGTTCTGGGGCGCATAGCCAATGGCTTTATGCCGTAGCCGGTATGGGCTGCCGACTGATGGGCCCTAGAATTGCCGCCGAATGTGGTCTGGCCCTGACTGTCGTTCAGGGCCAAGGAGCTGCCGTAAATGTAGGCATTGAACTGCCTCCGCTTGGAGCACGTAGAATTGTGATGCGGCAGTTGGGCCGAGCCGCGGGCAGCCAGCCCCACCAGAGGTGGCCTCTGCTGTGACAAACTGCTGCTGCTTGGCCCGAAGCTGAAGGTACGACCGCGTGGATGCTTTATGTCTGGAATGTTCAGCGATCGACGTATACTGACTGGCAGATCTCCTGTGGTGGCCTCGGCTGCCGTCTCGTTGTCCGTAAAGAAGTTGTAGCCCGGCTCACGCAGCTGGTGATACAGGTTCAAGTGGGTGCGGCGATGCGGGGCTACGCCACCCGGGTTCGAGCCACGGCTATGGCTGCGGGTGCCCAATGACTGAGAATTGGCTGATGTGAATAGTTGGCCGGCGGAAGCGGCAGCAGTGGGCGTAAAGGAAACCAAAGGCAAGGGCAGTGGCTGTCGCCGCATGCTTGGCAAATGGACGCTTGTATCCAGTTCGACGTGTCGACGCTTAGCCAGAGGAGAGGTGGACCCTTGTGCTAGGTCATCGTCACCATCGACATCATCCTCCTCTTCGCCACCATCTGCCACATCCTCGCCATCGTCATCGTTATCGAAATTATCATCGCCGGTAATCGCAGTGCGCCGTTTGCGCAGGGGGAACACATTGTATTCGCTGCGGCGCGTCTGCTCAGCCTCGCCAACCAAATCATGCTCGGCTATGTTGTCGGCCAGGGCCACCTCCTCGTAGTCCAGACCTCGTGCAGCAGCACCATCATCCACATCGGGTAGCAGGCCCCTAGCGGGTGAATCCTCGCCATCTGGTTCGGCTAGTTCTATGCGACCGCGTTCTCGTTTCCTCTTCGTCGGAGACGTCGTTCCCGTTGTTCCATTCTGTTGCTCCTGTTGGGCCGTCGAGGCGGTGGCCTCAGAGGTTGTCCCGAACCATGAAGATTGCAAGACATTTGAAACGTGCAGCTTAATCCTTTTGCCGGCAGCAGAATCATCTCCGGCCCCCTCCTCGCCGTCGGACATTTCCTAGAGCGGCGTGAGCGGATACCGATCTCGTGCTGAATGTCGTGACTTGGTGTCGTTGCAGATGTTTTTTTGTTTGGTGTTGACTATCCGAAAACTAAGAATTTTATTGGATTTTAAGCCGAACACACGCACGCACACAAAGACACACAAACACAAACGAGCAACGAAAAAGAAATTGAAACGGAACACGTGTTCCAGTCCCAGTGGACCAAAAGTTCGTAGAAGATATCGCAAACGAAAGTTACGCTAAACTCAACCGTGTAAAACTATCGTATTTGTATCCGAAAACGATGAAAAATGAATCACTGGTCGCTCAGTTTGTGGCAGTGAAAGTTTAATTTTCGATAGCTCGAAAACGGATCGTTTGCGAGCCTTTTCTAATATTATTTGCGAGCCTTTTCTAATATCTATTGCGAGCCTTTGCTAATAACGAGCCGACATTTTTTGTTTGTTTTTGTTTCTGTTTTATTTTTTATTATTTATATTATAGAAAATTATATTTTAAAATAAAAAAAACATAAAATTAAATATTAAGTTAAATTTTTGTTTTTTTACGATTTTGGAACCCTATCTTCGGCGTATTGGAAGAACTTTTGCGTCATCATATCAAAATCTGTGTCTTCTCAGGCAAATCATTCTTTAAATCCCGCTGTAAAAAAATAGTCCAAGGTTAGGTTGTTTTAATACACATATTAATTTTCAAATAATAATTACTACGGATTGCTAGTGTGCGCAAAGTCGATTCCAGCGAAAATTATTCTTTTCGTTCACACAAGAGGCGCGTAGAGTAAGAAGAGGTCTGGAAAAAAATATGTACACACTGTACAGTATGTATATGTACATATGTACTATACTTGGGTAAAAGCAGCTCATCGAGGTGAACTGGCTCACTCGGTCTTTTTTTCGAAGTGAGCCAACTCACTCATTTGGCTCAATGGCTCACTGGCTCACTTGCTGATAGCTCATGAGCCGATAGTGAGAACTGAAGTAAAATACGTTACATTTTTAGCTTATTAAAAATTTTAATTGCCTTGTGATTTGCAGCTAAATACACTTTTACAAGTCTTGCATTTAGCCAGTTGCGTTCCCACGTCCTCAAAGTGATTCCAAATTTCGCTGTGCTTTCTAATTAACGACATTGTATAATAAGTTAAACGAACAACACGCTCCAAAAAAGTGAACGTTCACTTTGCGAACGCCAATTGAGAAGAACGCATAATCACTAACCATACAATATACATATATATTGTATGGTTAGTGGCATAATGATCCATAAGAGTGAGTGAGCCAAACGGAGCTAGTGAGCAAAACTGAACTACTGAGTCAAAATGAGCTAGTGAGCCAAAATGAGCCATATTGAAGGAGCCAGCTCAGTGGCTCAGTGGCTCAGTTCAGTGAGCCATTCTTTTAGCTCACTCACTCATGAGCTACCCAAGTCTAATATGTACAGTGCACTGTTGAAATCCTTGGTCAGTGTGTAAGTGCCGTCAGTGTCAGTTCAATGTATGTGTGTTACGCACGTGTTGGTTCTGTCACTGAGATTCAACACACGCGTAAAAAAATATACATATTTCAAACAGAAAAATAGCAGCTCGATATTATATTTAAGAAGAGTTTACTAAAACCGAACGCATCAGGAGCAGACTGAGTGGCGATTTCGGGCCGTGAGCCAATAATTATTGGCTGATTATAATCAGTGATCCCAGTCTTCAAAGCCTGAAGTCTGGATACAAAATTTGGTATAGTATCTTATAGTATCTGAGCTCTAGGCGGTCACCGGGACGGACATTGGGACGGTTCTATTGATGCTGATCAAGATTATACACACTTTAGAGGATCGGAAACGCTTCGTACTAGGCGTTACATCCACTTTCTACACAAAACTAATATACCCTATACTATACTCTTCGAATACCGAGTATAAAAATCTTATGACTGAAGATAAGAAAATAATAAAAGTTGAACTACATAGTTGAAAGTTTAATAAGGTTTAATTTGCAGTTGTAATAATTAAACATTAAATACAATACAATTTTTGCGAATACGATCAGTTATTTCTCACACATTAAAGATGTATTTGACTGAGCATCTGAAAACGGTGGACAGTCTATACATTTTTCCGGTTCCTCGAATTCTCTTGCTTGAGCATTTTTATCCGGCATTTGTTCCAGTCCATTCAACTTTCCAGGATTATTACATTGTCTTCCAATTCCATTCCATTCTATCATATCGAGCGACCGCTCAGCAGACAACGCTTTAAGTTTCTTTGTCATTTGGCGATTTATTCGCTAAGTAATAGAAACGGAAGTTCGTTAAACGGAAGTTCGTAATGCAGAATTTCGACTGTATAGGCCTATAGACTATAGTCTATAATATAAATAGTGGGGTGGATATGATAGGAACGTGAAACATTCTTTAACACTCGTTCGCATACCTACTAAATATATGTACAACCAATTTCGTTAAAATCGGTCAAGTCGGTTCAAACACCGGGACACCAGTTTTTTGTTATATTTGAAGACGTATGTAAAGAGATATTTTATCCTTTAGACGTACCTGTTGCACAACCAGTTTATGCTTTATCTCCACGGTAGGCATATGAGACAACATACGCTTCAGAGTATCATTGGTTTTTTGGGCTTCATCCAATTTATTCTTTATATTTGAATTTTCAATTGATTGTCTTAATGCGCGCCTGCAAAAATAATTACAATAGATTATTTCATCAGTGTGCTAATAACTAAAGACTAAAGTATTGAATAGTACTCACTTTTGTAGAACTTGAAGCTTTTCAAGCAATTGGAATTTCTTTGGATCTTCTCCTTTTAAGATTCGCCATCGATGGACACCGGTTGGAGTCTTAGCATCTTCGGTTAAAGCTCGAATGCGTATACGCTCCTGGTTAAGAGAACGCTGAAGACGTACTATTTCCTTTCTCATATCGGCAGTACTCTTAATAGCATGTTTCAGACATACACTCTCCGTGTGTAGATTAGAAATTTCTTTTTTTAATAGCCGTATGTCTTCGACTCGTTGGTTATACTGGGTAGTTCCATTATCTAGTGCATTTTGTGCAATCTGAAGTTTTTCCTTGATAACCACAATCTCATCATTGCGGCGAACCATTTGTAAACCGACTAAGTTTCTTTCCTTTCTCATTTCCTCAAGTTCATGTCCCATTTTCATGAACTTCAGTTCGTCATTTGATATAGTCTTAGATAACATCTCATTCTTTGCTTTCATCTCTCGCATATCTTTTCGCAAGGCTGCAACTAGATTTTCTTTATTTTTAAGCTCTGATTGCAATTCCTTAATGTGATTGTTGAGATGTTCGATTTTCAAATTTAATGAGTTTATTTTCACTTCGTTAGCACTTATTTCGGTGGTGAGCTGCTGAATTTGATGCCCAGATTTCTATAAAATTTAACAATAATTGGAAAAGATAGAAATTTAAAAAAATTAAAACTCATCAGTAGGCTCATATTTTTTTCTTACGGCTTGAAGAATTCGGAAATTATCCCTCTCCTGAGTCGTGTTCTCCAAATTACGGTGCAGCATCATTTTTTCAGAGTGCACAGCCTCTAGTTGCTTTTTAAAATTATGAACTTCCCGTTGCTTCTCATGTAACTTTTCAGTTAGGTCGTTCACCTGACTGGTTTTCAAGGATATTTGATCTGCAAGAAAAAGCGAATTATTATTTAGCCATAAGGTACGCAGCGGTAGCCGAACGGCAGGGCTGAAGACCTTAGAAGGTAGGTAATCCAGAAAGTTTGTATGCAACACGATCGGGGTATGAACTGGCTTACCTTTTTATACTATATGGTTTATGATCGAACAGAGAAGACATGGAAAAAATGCGAAAATATAAAACTAGGTCTATGGTCTTTCTGCTTTAAAAACTTTATACGTTTCAACTGTACATAATTTCTCTGAAACATCTTACCTTGATAATTTTCTATGCGTTCGTGAAGAGTTTCCATTTCTTGTGCCATTTCATCGCGTTCTTTCTCTGCCTTCGACTTAAGAATATAGGCTTCATCTAATTTAACGTTTAATTTGTTTATATCCAAGTTTAATGAACTTATCATGTTGACTTTCAACATCATATCATGCTTAAAATCAGCCATTGTGTTACTCAGCTTGATTATGTCACTTCGAAGGCCGTCACGTTCGCGCTGTAATGTCTCCTTAACTCTGCGAACATCTTCTGTTCGGCCATTTGCATTTAGAACATCTTTTTCCAATGAATTTATATTGTTTCTGAAAATAATTTATATGTAGATGAATACAGATTGAAGAATAGGAAATAAATACTTGAGCCGTAAAATGTCACTATTGGATATCATAACCTTTCGATTTAATTTATATAATCGTGTCGTTGCGTTATTTTGATCTTCAATTGATTTCTTTAACTTGGCAGTCAACTGTGTAACAGTATTTGTTTTTTCTTTTTCTATTAGTCTCAGTTGCTTAATCACTTCTTCGTTATTTTTTTGGTTTTTCGTCAAATCGGCAATGTCGTCTTCATATTTGTGCATTGCCTTGTTCAATGCGTTCACCTCGCTTCTATACTTATCCAGACGTACTCTTTGACGCTCAGAATCGGTAATCTTTTTACTTAATTTGCGCATGGTCTCGTCTAACTCTCTACTTGCTATATCCAGTTTCATCATAGTCTTACCATGAGCCTCTTTTTGTTCCTCCATTGTTTTCATCAGAGCTCGCAGCTTAGACTCCACATTCAGGCGTTCTCCTTCAGCAAATTTGGCACGGGCAGTCATTTTACTCATAGCATCTTCATTGTTCCGAATAATATACTCCAAATTTTCTGAATAATAGCGGTTAGTAGCCAAACGCTTTTCAAGATCAGTTACTTCTCCTGACAAACGATCGCGTTCGCGGAGTATTATGTTCTTGTATTTAGCAAGGTGTCCGAATCTTGAAGAAAATAGATAGTTTATTTTACAAAGTATCGGGTTACGGATGTCGCACAACAGAAGTTCACTCAGGGTGACAATTGCATTGCCTCACAGACTCGGTAAACTAACTTTTTTAGTAAGTACTACTTGGTAGTAAGAATTCGTTGCCATATTGTCATACGATTAGTATAACTTACTCTGCCGAATCATCTGCTACTCCAGCATTGCCCTCTCCGAGACCATCACACTTCATTAGGACTTCTTGTAACTTCTCTTGGACCAACTGTTCGCGGATAGCGGATGTATCAGATTCTTTCCATGCTTCACCCAAAGCCTCTCTAAGTTTTTCAACAGCCTCTTCTGAAGTTAAGGTTAGTTCAAGAGCAAGTCGTAACTTGTTTTCGGAAGATTCAATTTTTGGGCGTAAAAACTGATTATCAACGACTTCCTCGACGTACAGTCGATGCAAATTATAAATAATGTCAGTATATCGTTTAATTCTTGATGCCTCGAAATTACGTTTAGCTTCCATGAGGACTTGGACCACCTGGTAATTAATTTTCAAATATTTGAAAAAGAACGTCTTCAAAATGTAATACTCTTACCCGATTGGCTTCATTGAAAAAAGCTTCATTGATATCAGTGAATAAATTGAGTTCTAGAACATCCGTTTCATCCACGATTTCTTTAAAAATCACTGGTTCTTCTATATCTACCTCCACGGGCTTAGCCATTTTCTGTTTATCCTTTTTAGTTGTCATGATGAAAAATATATGTATGTTGATCCGTAAATGTTGCTTTTATATTTGAATACTCTGTACAGGCAAAACATTGAATGATTTCGCATGGCCAATATGCTCTCACATATTTTTACCCGGTACCCGGTACTCGAAGAGTATAAGGGTATACATATTAGATTTGTGGTGAGAGTGGAGGAGTGTAACGCCCAGAAGGAAGCGTTTTCGACCCCATAAAGCATCAATAGCCGAGTCGATACAGCCATGTCTGTCTGTCCGTCCGTCTATCCGTCTTCATTAGCGCCTATATCTCAGAGAAAGCTTGAGCAACCAAGTTTTGTATCCAGTCTTCTGTGTTATCACACTACTCCAAATGCATTTCAAAATATCGCCCCGCCCCCTTCCAACCACACAAAGGATGAAAGTCTGTGGCATACTCAATTTTGAAGATACGAAAAACTAAAAACGAAGGATCATAGATGTTGAATCTGGATCAGATCGCATCATTAATATAGCCACAATGAAGAAAACCATTTCGAAAGTCATCGTTCCCTCTCGCTCTCTCACACGCGACCCCGTCTGCTTTGCCCATTCTCAGAGACTATTAGAGCTAAAGCAACTAAACTTTCTATCGAAACTCCTGTGATATCTGTGGAATCCACAAATATAAGATACGAGAAAACCATAAACGCACTTCTCGTTTCCACATAAACAACAAATAACCGTGCCTTACGGCACAAAGAATAGTGCATAATTGGGTTTGCACCAACCACAGATGTTAAAATAAACAAAAATAAATATTTATTTAAATTTAAATATATAATATATATATATATATATATATATATATATATATATATAAATATATAAATATTTATTTAAATTTAAATATTTATTTTTGGCAACATTTTTTTTTTGTTCCGTTTACGAACAGCGACACAAAGCGGTATATAAAATGTATTGTATATTGTATGAAATGGAGCCGCGGCCTTTGCCGTGCCTTAAAAGGTTCCCCGTCGTTTTATTTTTGGCATCAGCATGGAAAGTATGGAAAGGAGAAATGGTCAATCAATTCAATGATCAGATGAACACTACATTATATTTTCAACGCATAATGAGGGTCTTGGCAAGAGAATATTGATAACATAAATTTCAACACCGGTTCGGATACCAACGTTTAAGAAACGTATTCCTCGGCAGCTAGTTCTTCTCTTATTTCATGGGGTAGCGAAGTCATAGCATCAGTCAAAATCTCGATAAACGAATTGATTTCCAAAATTTTTGATCGATGTCGTTCAATTTCATTACTGAAAAGAAATAAAAAAATATCCACATTAAATTAATAATCCAAACCCAAAAATAAAGATAGCAATGACATACAGCTAACACAGTTCAGAGCGAAAATGTGGTGTGGCATAGTGTAATCTAGTAACACTTCTGAACATGAAATATTTTAAATAATTCTTTACATTTTATTTCAACTCAACAAAATAGGCAAGAATCTTAATAAATTTATCAAATTATGTACTTACTTATTTAAATTATCAATCATTTGATCAATGAAATCCTTACTGCGGGTCGCGATTCTATCTTCTCGTTCATCTATCCTCAACGTGTGTGTATCTTTCATACCTGCTATTAAGTTTAATATAGCGTCACGATCTTCCATACACATTCTTAATTCAACCGGTACATCGTCAAATTCCTGAAGTGCCAATTTTGTAGAAATAAAACGTGTCACAATTTCCGTCATATTTTCAGAAAAGTGAACAGAAATTTCTCGTAGTTGTACAAAAAAGGACTGTGCTTGTTCCACAAATTTTGCCATAAGCTCTGCAATTTTACGATGAAAGTTTGTTGTTGATTCCTGTAAATAATTGTTCAAATTAATGTTTTCACTTAGGAAATTTATCTACCTCAATTGCTTCATGCAAATATAGTTCTTGTGTCATCAAAGATTGCCATATATCATTCAACGCATCTTCAAATTGAATATTTATCTTATCCACAATATCAGAAAGAGCTAGATTTTCCGGAGATTCTTCGTCTTCCCCGTGAATTGTATTATACTCTAACTGGCGGAGTGTAGTGGCAGCTTCTTCAAAAATTTGTTCTTTAAATTGTAAAAAATTTTCGATCCCTGTTTGTCCCATAATTTG
This sequence comes from Drosophila azteca, assembly GCA_005876895.1. NCBI lineage: Eukaryota > Metazoa > Arthropoda > Insecta > Diptera > Drosophilidae > Drosophila > Drosophila azteca. The sequence goes on from VCKU01000055.1 coordinate 72,836, forward strand.
TAGCTCATCTTGACCCTCCTTAAGATTGGTTAAAAAGTCTTGAATTTCTTCATCTCGCTCACCAAATCGTTCCAGTCCCAGTTTATAAATTTCTTGAGTGAGCTCAAATACTTCTTTATCGTATTCTTCGGCAAGCTCTTGCGCTTGTGGTCCTACAAGCATTAATACTCGTCCATCCTCGTCACCTCGCCATAAAGACTCAAAAAGTTGATGTCCATCCAAGTGCTCAACAAAACTTGAAGCTAGTCGTTTCGCTTCAGATTGTTCCAGTTCTTCCTGCTCTCGTGATTGTATCTCTTTTTCTTGTTTATCTTCCACTTCGCGCAATTCTCGGCTGTATTAATTAAGCCATATTAGTATTGTTAAGAGAATCAGAGCACAATTATATATTTTTATATATTTAAACTTACTAGAACAAAGCACAAGCTTCTTCTCGTAATTCATTCTTTATGAATGTGTAGTCGTAGTAGTTCAGCTTTGGTAATATAGCAATTACATATAGGAATAAATTGAAATCAGGCTTCTTGGCAATTGGGTTACCCTCCAAATTAAGGACCTTTAAGTTGTTCATAAAACGGAAACGTTCAATCTGTCGGAGAAAAGAATAAATAAGTACCAAACAGGGGACATTGGAATATCGTTAAAATATAAATACTTTATACAAGTTTTACATATGTAATTCGTAATATTTAGAACATGTCTATAAGCTTTGATCATTGGAGAACAAGAAATTTTTTATTGTTTTAAGTTAAACAATAAGGAATATGGATATGTAAAATGTAGTGTATACAATATATTTTCTAAGACTTTTAGTATCGCTATTCGTAATTTCTTGGTAGTTAGAAATAATACAAAAATCGCACTAATAATAGGTTACTTACGCCTTTAACAGTATCAATTAAATTACATCCAAGGCTCAAAATAACAAGTTTCTCAAGCGCATCCATATTCTCAATTTTTACGATCCGGTTATTAAATAAAGACAACACTTCAAGATTAACAAGTGCTTCAAGATTTTCAATTTTTTCAATATAGTTAAAACTTAAATTTAACTCCTTTAGAGCAGTTAGCATTTCCAAATTTTCAATCACTTCAATTTTATTACAGTTTAAACAGAGCTTGGTAAGATTTGGTATGATCCACAAATGATCTATGCGTAATATATCTATGAAATAAAATAAGTTTCATTAAAATAATGTTCCATATATAGAACGAGGGGGAACGTTTTTATATTGTATACTCGGTACTCAGTCTGTATACATATATCCCAATTTGCAAAAAGTTTGCCTTAATTCGGTTATGCATCGGAACATTTTGCCCAAAAATCCCCTACAGAAAAAGAAGCAGAAATCGAAAAAGAATCGCACCGCATTAGTATGCGCAGACTTTATGCTTCTTAACAAAAATCGCACTAAAGCAAATGCCAAGTGAAGAAAATTTCGAATTTACAACTTAACTTGCAAATGTGTGGACTTTTCCCTTAATGCCGTGCAGAGTTCTAAAGGCGAGACTTAGCAAGGCATGAGTAGGCAAGGAAATAGGAGCGAATAGCACTAAAGTATTCTTTCCTCGTATTTCATGATTTGGGTATAGGGACCAATTCCGGGTGCATGTTGTTCATTCTTTCCACATCCTACGCACTCAATAGCAATAATCTCGGTGCTTCCCGCGGTATGCTAAGCGTCTGTAGTCTTTCTAGGAACCTTCACTGTCCCCAGAATAGTTCCTTTACATATTTCCTGCTTATACGTCTAAATTTCATATTAATTAATGTTTATACTCCCCTTTATAGGTACAGGTGTAGCTAAATAAACTGAATTTTGTGTGCAGACCCAATGCAAATGTTGCGCATGGTTTTTATATTTCTTGTGTACTTACTTTTAAACTCCAAGCGAATTGTGGAAATTTGATCTAATATGACAGGTTCCAGTTTATGTAAGCGTCGCTCTTCACCACGATATGCATCTTCCAGATATGAATTCTCAATCATTAAACGATTAAAAATACCTGGTTCAATGTCGGGATAAATAACTTCCTCAAGGAGAGGCTTGTTACTATCGTCTTCTTGTTTAATAGCATCATTTTCCATATTATATACGCAATCGGATTAACACAAAAAATAAAGTGTTGTATAGCGTACTTGTACAGTAATAATTTGATCAAATTTCACTAATATGATGAGTGTTAAGTTTAAGGCTACTATTTCTCTATTTAGTGTGGGCCTACTATATTATTTTTGGTGAAAATGTATCAATCGGGAAACAAGTTTTGATGAGAGTTCGATGAGGTACATCAGAAATATGTTGCAGACTAGCGGAATGAAATAGACTCGATTATATTTCAGTGTTTACTGCATATTACATTGAAGGAATAATTAACATATTCATTTTCAGCCATTTGGTTCGCCGTAATGTTATAACAATGTTATTCTAACCAAGGGGTCAGGTCGTTCCCGACCTTGATGTGTGCATCATGGGTTCTAAGTACAGAACATGAATACCAATTCTACTTGTTTCACTTCAGAAACATGCGAATCAATCTTGCTGTTCTCAATCTTTGCAATACTCGGAATGGGTTTTAGTGATTCGTGTTGATTCGAATCTGATTGAAGAAAGGATTCATATTGTCCGAACGCATTGAAATGGTACATATATGCATACATATATAGCTTTCCTAAGTGTCTCGCTTGCTCAATGGATTTTGACAAAGAAAAAACTACCTGTGCTTCCGGCTTCTACATATAAACTGTACAGTGTAGGCTATGTATTTAGTGTGTGGATTTTATATATAACACCTTAGAGTCTTTAATCATTACTAAGCTCTATGTAAAAATGAATACATGTGGTTACCTGTGGACACAATAAAACTGATACTTCTGTCTTTGCATCTGACTGTGCAAGTGGCCGAAAACAACGAACTGACCAGAGCCAACATAAAGGTTTATGCCAATGAATATGTTCCATATGGAAGACCAACACCAATCGTCATTACAATGGAAGAGCTTCCAGTTAAGCATTCAATTACCATACACCTAAGCACTCCCAGCTACCTTTTAGCTTTCTTTGAAGTGGGAAAGGTAGCAAAAAAGATGCAGCCGAACTTTTCAAAAACCTTATCAATCAGCAATCAGCTTTCTTTGCTCGAAATTAAGCCTCGAATGCAAATTCTCTATGATAAGGGTTACTTCGCAAAGGTGACAGCCATTTTTTGGTCTGCAAGTGATAAGGTTATTACACTTCAAGGTCGATTGCCCTCTCAGCCATGGGTACACCAAGTCACCGAAATCGTTGAAGTTAAAGTAAATCTGCCAATGCACTGTACGCCACAAATAGCAATGTTAAGGGGCTCAGACCCCCAATCTCCAATACAAATTGCCGTCAACCGTAGACTTATCATTAGGTTTAAATTTTTAGAAACATGCAACATGACAATCAGAGCTAATTTTAGATGGCTTTTGACTGACCCCGCCGAATCCCGTAAGTTTATAAATTTGATTAATTGTAGCCTTTCATTATTTACTTATGTACACATTTCGCCATCCCAAAGAACACTTTTCAAAATTCTTTACAGATAATCCTTCGCTGATTATTCGACGATATTCGTTGAGATTTCGAACTATGCACGAGATTTGGAGAAACTTTTTAGTTTTGCATGTGGAGGGAAATTTTAATGGCTTTTCCTTCGCATGCCGGTGTTATCTGAAGGTGGCCATGGGTCAAGTAGAGGCTGTAATCGAAGGCGGTGAATCAAGGCGTGCTGCACACAGTGAAATACTTTGGATCAACGGTTCACTGAGCCGTGATTATTCAAAAAAATATGGGGTCAAACAGTTTTCTACTTACAATTGGAACTGTGACTCATTCGACGATTATCGTAATCCATTCTGCCATCATAATATATCCTCAGGTGAGATCTACAAAGAAATTATATTTCTATATGTATGTATGTATGAATATGTACATATGTATGTACATAGTGTAATTAGGTAGAAAGAAAATAGAGGGAGTTTAGTAATATATTGTTTAACTTACATAAATCATAAGATAATATAAATAACTGATTTTTTTACAGCTGACGCTTTTATGATTCCTGCGTACTCCTTTAAGAGTGGATGCAGCTATATCTTTCGTCTACTATTGACTGAGGATGACAACCCTAATCGCGGCTCACTAAAAGTGCAGACAATCACAATGACAGACCATAGAATGCTGCAAGTAACGATCGAATGTGTATACAACTGCGCCATGGATATGTTTAGCCCTTTGTCTAATGTTCGTCTAACTGCTAGATGCACAAACTGCGGAACTCAGACGGTGAGATACCAGTGGTATGTGGGTGGTCAGCTCACACTTGCAAGTAAAAACCTGAACTTGTCCTTACGCACCGTAGCGAATACTTCAGCAGTGCAGCTTATAGTAACAGCAAAAGATGGCTGGTTTGGTCAGGATGTTAAGTATCTAACCAAAAATTCTGGGCCGACTATGGGCAAATGTTCTGTTAGACCTACAAAGGGCCAAGAAGCGCTAACACCTTTTTTCCCGTGCTGCAAGAATTTCCACACGAAGAACAATCCCATTGAGTATTGGTATTATGCTGGAAATGTACTGCTTGACACTTGCTATGACTGCAGTTGTGAACTACACCTACCTGTTACCAATTATATAAAAGTGCTCGTTTGTGATAGCTTTCAGGCATGCCGAACCAGCTGGATAAAGGTTAAAGTTACGGCCCTGCTGAATGTTCCCGCTCAGCCACCAGATTTACTTTGGAAATACATTACCAATTCACCGCATAATATTCTTACTCTTACTGAGGATGGTCTCTTGCCTCGGTACTTTCAAACAATACAGTCTATAGCTTCGCACATCAATCACATTGACTCCGGCCTAATGCTGGTACGCGCCCTAAAAGGCATTAATCCACAGACGCGTGTTTCCCTTGGAAAATTGGCAAACTTGACATTAACATTGGCACATCGTTTAAAACCTATAGATGCAAACGAACAGAACCTGCTAGCAAGTGTGGTGAAAATAATGAACAATAATTTTCAGCGTTTATACCATAATGATATGATCTACCTGCTGATTGAACAGCCATTTATCGATGTTACCCAGGCTTGCGAAGCCGTCTACCATATGATGAACCGTATGTGTAAAGTTACACCCCGACCACCCGATTCTATTTATGTTCAGTACCAGGAAGCTCTTAAATCAGGAGGGCTTGTGCAAGCTTTATTTGATAAACTGTTGGCCGAAATTAACAACTTTGATGACGAACAGGACAAGTTTAGATCGCTTACCTGGCTTCAGTCCACGTGGGAAACGGAGCGACTATTTCACCATCTAGGATATGCTCGTGAGCATGGTCATAAGGCATACACTGGCGGCACCTCATCCTCCGAAAGAGTAGCAATGGAAATACAATGCTTTTCAATTGAGCGCGATCAATCATATAAAATTGAGACGATTGACAGTGTACACAGGGTTTTTTTCTCTTCAGCCCTTCTCAACGAAATTAAAGAAAACCACAATGATTATGTATGCCTTAAAGTATTATCCATCAGACGTGAGCTGAATTGGTGGTATCCAGAAGAGAAGAAACCGAGTACTGTTCTGCTTTCTGTTCGTATGTTCCATTATGAAGAACAATTTAATGTAGAGACTGTTCTTAAGCATAGCGAAATTAGCTTTACTACATTTATAGGATATGGGGAAAATGAGTCTTCCGGCAAAATGCAGAAGACTCTCAATTCATCCAAAAGCTTGGCACACCTCAGACGGACATCCATTGGAGATGCTTCGGTACGTGCGGCCGTAAATTCCGATGATGCAATTGCAGATAAAGAAGAGGGTACACTTCCCAAAATGCAAGATGTACTTATGTACCGCATTGTGCTTGAACCAAAAACAATGTTGGCGGCGCGGTTTATCAGCACTACGCACAAGCTTCAAGTATTGCTAAAAACTGAAGTACCACTGTTCTCGGATATATCAAAATCCTCATGCATCGTTCCGGCCAATTCAAGGAACACAACTTTTCTCTTGCGAAACAACTGCATGCAGGCAAGACGGGCATACATGGCAGTACGAGTATGGGAAAAATCGCCGCTAAATAGTCGCCTTAACATACCTGTACAAAATGGTCCGGCCAAATTCGTCTTTGTTTTCCAAATGCGTAGCTGCGATTATTGGCTATACAGTCTGCCAGCAGATGAACAGCATTGGGCTCACGATGGTTGCTATCCATCGTTGGATTTCGGGGTTAAGAACGGAATGCATTGCACGTGCAACGTCTTGGGCACATATACCAGCTATGTATACAATGTTCCCGCTATAATGGTGCCTGTAAATCCGTATGCGAAAGTGGAGCTTAACCTCATAATATTATTATTTTATTTACTTGCTATTTCGCTTTTACTAAGTTGGCTATTGTGGTTCTACTTATATCGAAATATTCCCATCAGCAAGACAGTTGTCTGTCAAATGGTCGATTTGGAAGACGACTCGGCAAGAGAGGTACATGATCTGTTAATCCATGTGAAAACAGGTGGACGACTCAATGCCGGAACGACGGCATCAGTTAAGCTTTCGCTTTTTAGTACCCAGCACCGTGAGATACAATTTACGCTCGTGCAGGATCCCGAACATCTAGATCTACAAAGAAATACAACGTATATTCTCTGGCTACGAACGCGTGACATAAGGATACCTACCAGAGTTGCTCTATCACATAACAATGCTGGACGGTTTCCCAGTTGGTATCTGCGACGTCTTGAGATAAATGATGTGCAGACCCAGGAGACCCAGGTTTTCGTTGCCCGTAGATGGGTGAAAGAAAAGATTTTAGTTTTGACATCGCTTCTGGTCTTTAGACCCGGCGATGTGAGAGTAACTGGAAATTGGAAACGTAGATTTGAACTATACTATGAAATGCTTTGGACAAATTGGGCCATGTGGCAGCCAATAACCGGTAAATGGAGAGAAACAAGTAGTTTTCCTAATATGTCACGAGCCAAACGCTTTTGTGTGTTTATCAGTAAACTCGTAATAATATACACAGTCTGCGCTTGCTATTTTCGACCCACGACTTTAGACAGTTTGCAACTGGACCGAGCCAAGTTCCTTAATTTCGACGATTTGATTGTACTAAGCGTGATTTGCAGTTTTGTCGGATTGCTTGTACAATTAATTTTTGAATGGATAATACGTAAATTTGTCTAGCAACTTATTAAAAAATTTATATATTTTAAAATTTTTATTATTTTATTCTTAATTGTGTTGTTAATGTTGGATAAGCTTAGTGCTGAGTACCAGTTAGGTACATATGTATGTGCTTGATATTAATATTTAAACTTCAGATCACGACTGCGACCTCCAGGTGTCCCACCTGTAGTCAATTTAGATCACCAAATATATTTAAATGTAAAACTATTCAAAATTGGAATAAACTATCCTCCCCAATTTTGAACGAAGCGGGAAAACAAATTTTCAATTTTGTCGAGTTGTGCAATAAAGGCCTGTCGTTAGCATCCCAACTTACAGCTGTGGCGAAAAAATAACACCATGTATTTATTACAGATGTTTGTTTAAACAATGAAACTAATGAACGTTTTCAAAACATAAAATATCTTAAAGGTGTACATATATGAAAGCAATGGTATTTATTGCAGTCTTCAAATTAAAATATTTGAAAATAAAACGATTTATTCATTGGCTCATTTGTTCTCACCGATTCATACCGAATAACCGATTCGAAGAAGCAGTTCAGCTGTCGATACTATCGACTGGATAGTCGCCAGAGCTTCGCGCCGAAGTGAATTTGTTTAAAAGTTTGAGTGATAAGAATATGAATGCAATCCAGTAAAATTGATTTGAGAGAGCGAAAATAAAAAAAAAAAATGTGTATGGAGGCTTTTTTTTCCATTCTCTTTTATATACATATATTTAAAAAATAAATTTAGAAGCATACTGCCAATATACCTCCAACTTAATTTCCACGACAAATATACAGATAAATACATCTAATAAAACCTGCTTCTGAAATGTTAAACATATACGTACATATATTTTTTCTTATTTATTAATATTTTGAGGAACTACTTTACTGAGTTCTGGTGCAAATAGACACTATTTGTTGTGTCTCATTTTTCAGTTATATGTGCGACTTTTGATTCTAATTATCTATAAGCAGCCCATATATCGGTATTTTTGTGCGATAAGTGTGTGCGACTGCTGTTGTTTGTTAACATCGATGCTGGCTGTTAGTTAACAGCGAAAAACCACGCGAGCTTGCAGAGAACATTTACTTCAAAAGGGGACTTTCCACAATCTTTCATTCGGTGTCTAGAGCGTGGTGCGAGCAGTCGATGTGACTTGATTTTTGCTTCTTTTCTGAGACTTTCAATCTACAATCAATAATTAACCATGAGTTTTAACCAAGAATTGCAACGCATTTTGGAAAAATTGCTTATTTCCGACGGAGAACGCTCCAAGTACACGGAGGATGCTGTGGAAATACAAAATCATGTGGTTGAGAAACTCAAGTTGGCAGACAATAAATTTCGCGAGGCCTTTGGTGGCCTTAGCCTTGCAGGTAAGATACTGGATCTGCGAAAACCTCGATCAAATGGTTAATATTGTTTTCCTTTCAGGAAGCTACTTGGATGGGGTCAAATTGAAGACTCCCGATGAATTTGATTTGCACATGAAGCTGGAGTTTCCATTCCAAATCACCCCGAAGAAAGACGAGAAGGGATTCGTATTCTTGTTTGCAAATAACACCAAGCATCCAATCGTAGAAAACAATTACATAAATCGACAGAATCTTCAAGATTGGCTACGCAGTGCATTCAAAAAGGTGTTCAATTCCGAGTTACGTCTTCGTTGCAGCACTGGAGAAGTCTATGAAGTAAAGTATACCGCCGAAGGCTACGGATGTGCCCACACCATTGAAGCTAAGGGGAGGAATCGTACCATATGGTCCGCCAAAATCGGACGAAGTAATGGAGGTATAGGGATTTAATCAACGCTAAAGCTAATCAGACATACTAGTAGTCCGCAAATTTGAGTTTTGCGCCAAAATGCGTTTAAAGTGCGATATTTCTAGAGATGACACACAAATCTTGAATAATATGGTCATCCCCTATGATTCTGGGTTTTCAGTTTTCTCGTATCGTGAATATTGTGTATGCCACAGATTTTCGTCCCTTATGCAGTCGGAAGGGGGCGGAATATACACCTATACTCTTCGAGTACCGGGTATAAAAACCAGTATTTTTGTTTACGCTATATCTCGGCCAAACAGGATCAGATCGGCGAAGGCCCTACTTTTGCAGTATCGTAAGGGCCGTGAGGCCGATTTTTTGCAATTTCAATGATAACCATGAGGATTTTTCGCGAATGATGCCAATCTGTTAGCAGGACTCTCTCGATCACGAAAAGGTATGGCACGTCCAGATCGGTCCATAAATAGCCGAGATATAGTGCAATGAAAAATGCAAATCAAATTTGTCGTCAATCGGCGCAAACCAAGAAATTTCGGATCTGACCGGACCAGGCGAACAGAAATCGCAGAAAATCGCTGGTTTTTTTCCCCCAATAGTATGCTCCACTTTTTCATTTTAATTTCTTTTTAGTTGCTTGCTGCTGATTTCTGTTCGCCTGGTATCCCAGATCTGAATTTCTCGTTTTTGGCCATTTGAGCTACCGCAAGTTGAAAGTTGTTGTTGTACAACAACAACCATTTTTTGTACAACAACAACCATTTGTTGTACAACAAATCGACCACAACAACAATGAATATTTTGTTTTGTTGTTTTCTCCATTATTTGTGGGCCGATCTGGGCGTGCGACATTACATCATTAAAATTGTTAAAAATCGGCCTCATTTTCGAAGTCGACTTTTTGATGCCAATCGATAGCCTGGATCCTTGCGATCCTGGGAAAGTAGATCCTTCGCCGATCTGACGCTGTTTGGCCGAGCTATAGCGTAAACTAAAATACAAAATTATCTCACAGATACAAAAGTATCTTAAAGATACAAATGTATCTCACTTTGTCTGATAATTAAGCAGTTAATCACCTAAGACCCACCCGCTACAACCATTTTTTTGGCATAATCTCCAATTTGAAACATTGAGAACTTGAATGTATTTTCTTTTCACAGATGACTTGATGCCCCTTTTTCGATTATATAAACTGATTGTTGTGCCAATCACATTACCCTAGGAACACATATAGCTGTCAAAATCGTGTATCGTTATATTTTCTATTGCTTAATATTTTCAGTTGCTCCTTACACTCCGACTAGAACAGAACAAAAATTTTGTGTAGTTTGGGGCTCCGGTTTGGTTTCATTCCAGTTTTTAAATTTTTTTTTACAAAATTCCCAAATTTAAATTGTTTTTTTTTTTTTTTTGAAAATTTTTACGGATTGATGTACAACTGGGCCTTCTGGCGTACAGTTGGGCGATCTTCGCTACTTCCGTAACTATACTTCATTAAGCGAGTGATACTGGGCCGCTCCGATGGCAGCCCAGACACGCTAAAACTCGACTGACGTTCACCTTCATCAATTAAGAACGCAGTACTCCTGGTTTTCATGGTAAGGGCTCTAGATTTTGGTGATTTGTGTAATGAAATGCAATGATTAAATACTAGTATTTGAATAGTGTGTAATGTAAAGAGAACAACAGATGAAATACTCGTCGAATATTTTTTAGATTTGCAAACAACTAAATGATTTAGAATGAGACGCGGTTTTTATTTTATTTCAATGGGTTTATTGGTGACAAACGTGCAGTGGCTTTTGGCGTACTTCGACTAGTGAAGTCCGATCCCACTCCACTCTTCCCATCAACCAGCGTCGGCTGCCCGCAACCCAATTCGCCGTCGGCGATCGCGAAGGTCGGCTTTGCAGGTCACCCGAAGCTGGAGAGGCTTTTTGGCTCTCTTCTCTCTTACTCTCTGCTCTAACATTCCGGCCCCGCTGAAGAGCTCCGGTCTTCAGCACGTTGGCAGTGGTGCCAGTTTGCGGATGGGCCGTTTAATCACGCCGGCTGGCGTTCTTATTTCGGCCACCCGCACCTTGCCGTCCTCTCCAGTCAGCCCTTGCTCCACTGGGCTCGCTGCTGCAGGCTGAGCAGGTAATCGCGCGACCACTTGCGCCAAAAGCGCAGTTTGAGCTCCAACAACTGCTGCCACCGCTTCAAGTATACGGGTGCGGGCTTGTTGTTGGGCTCTTCGGGCGTGAATCCGTGCGGCAGGCCCAGCAGCGGTTGGCCGATGAGCAAGTGCCCAGGCGTGATGGCCTCCCCGTCGTTCGGGTCGCTGGTGTCCGCCACGAGGGGCCTGGAGTTGAGCAACGCTTCGACCTCCACCAGGTGCGTGCTCAACTCGTCCGGCGTGAGGTTGGCGTCGCCTGCCCCTCGCACCAGCCTGTGTTTGGCTGCCTTCACTGCGGCTTCCCACAGCCCGCCGAAGTGTGGTGCTCTCAGAGGGATGAAGCACCAGTGCACCCCTCTCTCCGCTGCGTAGTTCTGCAGTTCCTCCCTGCTCCTGAGAACTGCCGCTTGGAGCTCCCTGAGCACGTTGCTCGCTCCCACGAAGTTGGTCGCGTTGTCGCTGTACATCTTCTCCTGCAGTCCCCGTCTCCCAACGAACCTTTTGAAGACATTTAGAAAGGCGTCAGTTGAGAGGTCTGAGACAAGTTCTAGATGGACTGCTTTTGAGACGAAACAAACAAAAACGGCAACGTACATCTTAACGGGTGGTCTACCTCTGATTCTATAGCTTACGTAGAACGGCCCACAAAAATCTACGCCAGCTACTCTGAACGGCCGACCCTCACGAAGGCGGTCAGCTGGCAAATTTCCCATTATTTGTCCAAACAACTTTGGCTTGTAGTGAAAGCAGTGTACGCATCTTCTAATATGCTCTGTACACACGCTTCGGGCATTGATCACCCAAACTTGCTGCCTCAGCAATCCCACAAGAACCTTTGCACCAGCATGGTAGTGCATAAGGTGCAAATACCTGACCAAAAGGCTGACCAATTCAGATCCCTTTGGTAGCAACAGAGGGAACTTGGCGTCGTATGCGATAGGGCCGTGTAGCAAGCGCCCTCCTACTCGAATTAACTTAAATTTGATGCCATTTTCATCAAACATCAAACAATTGCACAATGCAATTAGATTCAGCATCACCTACCCCAAGCGCACATACCACTGCACTTTTCTTATCTTCAGAAGTTTTCACTTCTGACGCTATCTCGAACTGATGAAGTTGAGGCCATCGATCTTTTTCTGCCATTAAAAAGCTTGGCCTATTGAACCACAAGGAGCTCACAATGTCGTCAACATCTGTTCCCCTTGAAACCAAGTCTGCTGGATTAGCATCCGTTGGAACGTGACGCCATACGACTCCAGCTGACAGTTCTTGACATTCTGCTACTCGATTCGCGACGAATGTACCCAACGTGCCCGAATCACGCTCCAACCAATATAGCGTGACCTGCGAATCTGACCAGAAATTTACGCTTTCTATCGTAAATTTGGTCATTGTGGTCGACACTTGTTGCTAGAGTTTGGCCAGCAATAGTGCTGCACAAAGCTCTAGCCGGGGTATTGTCTTTACGCTCAGCGGAGCTACCCTCGACTTTGCCGTGAGCAATGATACGCGAACGTCTTCGTCGTTGCATGTTCGCACGTATATGCAGCAACCGTAGGCGTGACTGGATGCGTCAGCAAAGCCGTGAATTTGAACCCCTTGGTACAGCGTCAAACATACGTAACGAGGGATTGAAATTTTGTGCAAATCCCGCAAGGTATTGGTGAACTTATTCCACTCAGTGTGTAGACTCATAGGAATCGCCTCATCCCAGTCTACCTTTAGCCTCCATAAGTCCTGCAACAGCATTTTTGCCTTAGTGACAATTGGACACAACAAACCAAGAGGGTCAAACAAACGAGAGGCTATCGACAATATATTGCGTTTTGTGGGTTTCAGGGAGGCAAAACTGTCCACGTCCAGATGGTATTTAAATACATCATCTTGAGGTGCCCAGCGCATTCCCAGCGTTTTGACTGAGCTTTGCTCATCAACCTTAATGTTGATTTCCTCATTCTTTCCAGATTGAGTCGGGCAATTGGAAGCCCACTTGGCCAACGGAAATCCTCCTGACTTCAAAATATCCCGAACCTGGCTGCAAATTGTGTCCAGTTCTTTTAAACTGTCTGCACCTGCCAGCATATCGTCGACATAAAAACAATTGCGAATCACTTCCGCGCCAATGGGATGTGATTGTGCGAAACTATCTGCCAATTCGAATAAGCAACGTACAGCCAAAAAGGGTGCTGACGCTGTACCGTATGTAACAGTATTCAACCTGTATGCCTGTATGTTTTGTGAAGTGTTTTCTCTCCACAAGACAAGCTGGAAGTCTCTGTCTTCCTCAGAAACATTTATCTGCCTGTACATTTTCGAAATATCGGCAGTTACGGCATATTTGTTCAACCGAAAGTTGACCAATGTTGAATACAACTCCTTCTGAATAGTTGGCCCCACCATTAGTGTTTCGTTCAGCGATACTGCTGTTGATGTTTTGCTGGAAGCATCGAACACAACACGAAGTTTGGTTGAGGTACTCTCAGGTCTGAGAACGCATTGGTGAGGAATATAGTAATGCTGTTCTAGAGGAGCAGACTTCAAAATGGACATATGTCCCACATCCAAATACTCTTTCATGAAGTCATGGTACATACTTTTGAGAGTGTCATCCTTTGACAGTTTGCGCTCAAGTTGCAAAAAACGCCTTTCCGCAGTTTGAAAGGACAGGCCAAGAACTTTAGGGTCGGTCTTAAATGGAAGTTTTACTTGAAAGCGACCGGAAGACAATCGTTGTACCGTTTTTGCGAAGTACAACTCACAGGCCTGTTGTTCAGCCGTTTGGCGGACAGCCTTCGACTCAATTGGACATTGATCCAATTCCCAAAAACGGTTTACTAATGAGTCGAGATAACAACTATACACTGGAGCTACCGAACTCTCATTACACTGTTGCCGAGGCGCCTGTCCAGTACATTTGCCTGCAACAATCCAACCGAGCAATGTTTTTTGCATAATGGGCAACTCGGAATGTAACTTAATTTGCCCAACGCACAATAGCCCATAAAACACTTCAGCTCCCAAGAGAACATCCACCTTAGCCGGCTTATGGAATTCGGGATCTGCCAATTGAATGTTTTTTGGGATTTTCCAGCTCGATGTGGAAAGTGATTGCCCGGGCTGAGATGTGGAAATCGACTTTAGTACCCAACACTCAGCGGAAAACGTGTGGGAATTCAAACGAGAATGTATCGATGCACAAACCTTAGTTTTACTATCGGTGGTTGCACCACCCACCATTGCGATAGCAAGGGAAGTTGGCTCACGTTTAAGCCGAAGCCTCTGTGCTAGGCTCTCAGACATCAAATTTATTTGAGAGCCACTATCGAGCAAAGCTCTTGCTGGATGCAACTGTCCGAATCTGTCTTTGATGCTTACGATCGCGGTAGCCAGAACGACTTGATCCGCATTGAGCACGTGACCTACGTATGCCTCCGACGTTGAGGCTTGAAGTGCCGCTGCTTCACCTTGCCCTGATGCAATGTACCGATGAAGGAGCGAATGGTAAGGCTTTGAGCACACCCTACACTTCGCTGCCTTGCAACTCGATACTGTATGTCCCGTGGTCAAACAATTGAGGCACAGTTTTTGAGTTTTAGCATACTCAAAACGTAGCATGACGGAAATGGCACTAAACGAAGGACAAGAATATATATTGTGGTCTGCAGACCTGCAATAGGTACATGCAGTCGACGACCTTTGACCTGCACTAGCACACGCAAAGGACGATTTCCGTTGAGGCTTCCTCACCTCGTTACGCACCCTTGACTTGTCACGAGTTGACTCTTCTGCTGCCAGGTACTGGTACCTTCTGTTCAGCTGTTTGGCACAGTCTTCCCAAGAAGGCAGCTTATCATAGTCAAGCTGCTCCTCAAAACGGGATTTGGTCACATGGTCGACCTTTGCCATGACCATGTGAATGATCATTGCATTCGCAATATCTTTACCGTCACCTACAGACGACAGCGATGAATATATCGCAGACACCGTGTCTATCATCGATCTTAAACTCGATGCAGATGGCTTGGTCATGGTTGGCAAATCGAATAACTGAGCAACAGTATCGAAGAATATTAGACATTTATTGTCGTAGACTGACTTCAGACTGGCAAGGGCCTTAGGGTAATTGCAGTCTGTCATCTGAAAGGGTTTTACTACACCCAATGCTTCATCTGACAAATACGATACGAGATGGTTAAACTTTTTTTACGTTTGTCAAAGAAGCATCGTCGTCAATAAGGCTTTGGAACAGGCACATGAAATTTTTGTACTCCGAATGTTTGCCACTAAACTTCGGCAAACGCATTTTCGGCAGCTGCGATCGCTGGCTCGAATTCAGTGAGCAGTCATGCATGTGTGTGTCGAACCGTGAATTCCCTGAGCAGTCATGCTGCATCTGTGTGTCGGATCTTGGTTTAATTGCATTCATAAACAATGCTTTAGTGACGACACACAGATCCTCCAACGGCCCTCTACTTTCATTGGTTGGACTCAAAATGTCCAACTCTGCCTGCAGGTTCATAGCCTTATCGATATAACCCTCTAAAAGTTCTAGGCGACAAGCTAATTCGGTTTTTTCCGATGAAATCTGCTTCAATCTAAAGGCTGTTTGCACGCGTGCAATATCAGCACTGACCTTTTCAAACCTTTGTTGACACAATGCCAACTTGGTATTTGTTTTAGGCACTGTTGGCCGTTCAGCTGTTGGCCGCTCCACAGTTGGCCTATCGGACTCAGACATAGTTGAAATGCGAAAAAGAACTACCTTCAATACCGTACCCAAAGTTCGCCAAACTCTTCAAGCTACCCTCGCACACGCACTGCAGCTATGTACCAAAAAAACACCAAGCTTGCTTACCCAAACACACAAACGCCCTAGCGCAATATGTGAACAAACAAACGAAAGCGGTCCAAGCGACCGAAAGTAAGCAAGCCCGATGTTCGCTGCTGCCACTTTGTGGGCAACAGGGGTAGAGTGCAAAGTGCGGGGGATCAAAGAGTAAGTGAGAGAATTTGGCGCGAGCGCACGCACAAGACGAAAGTAATACAGGCGCTCGAACCAAGCTGACCTGTATGGTATGCCAAAACGGGGGAGAAGAGAATAAGCGGTAAATTTGGCGCGAGCGCTCGCACACACAAACTAATATATAACCGACGCAAGCACAGAGCGAGCAAGGTTAACGAACGCACGAAAAATCAGCTGCTGGTGCCCAAGAACCTTTACTAAGCGTTGCGTGTATGTGCAATTGCAAGCAGATGTCTGTAGGTGTGTATGTGTATTGTATTGTACGTTGCGGTTAAATCAAAGCGAACAACCGAAAAGACACTGCGACGCTTTGCGATTGCACAAACACACGACCAATGTTATTAAATGCACTAGATAGACCACCAATTATAATGTATATATATTATATTTGGATATAGTTAAATAAATTTTTAGCTAAATATGTACATATGTGTTGCCGCTTTGGTTATGCACATTAAGTGGTGGTCAGGCGGTATGGCGTAGGTATGTTCGAAGAATTCGAACTTATGTACATATGTATGTTTGTACACACGTATACTTGCGACACTTTCACTTAATGCACATTAATTTGGCCAAATAAGGTATAAAAAGGAAGGTGCCAGAAATTGAACTGTGTTCTCTGTGTTCGACTGTTAGCACATACACACGCACATATGTATATCACTGCAGTTGATCGTTTTGGTCGGACAAACGAACTATATATCGCGACACAACGTAAAACAACCGGTGAGACTCAATTTTTGGCAGAATACCTGCAAACTTTCTAGCGAATCTATAGAAAGTAATCGTCCTGTTTTGACGTCCATCAGCACTTCCAATACGGCAGCGTCCAAAATGGCGAGGGTCCAAAAGGTCACGTCCGTGGCTTCAACTACGGCAGCGTCCAAAATGGCGAGGGTCCAAAAGGGCACGTCTGTGGCACGGTTCAACTTGGCGCTTTTTCACACGCGAGCCCTAAGCCACCACTAAGCGAAAGAACTAAATTCAACACGAAAACAAAAAAAACAAAACCGATGTCCCTGCTCGGGCGCCAATGAAAAATCTAATATTTTTTAGATTTGCAAACAACTAAATGATTTAGAATGAGACGCGGTTTTTATTTTATTTCAATGGGTTTATTAGTGACAAACGTGCAGTGGCTTTGGGCGTACTTCGACAAGTGAAGTCCGATCCCACTCCACTCTTCCCATCAACCAGCGTCGGCCGCCCGCAACTGGCTTTGCAGGTCACCCGAAGCTGGAGAGGCTTTTTGGCTCTCTTCTCTCTTACTCTCTGCTCCAACAACTCGTATTCCATTCCGCCTAGATCTCAGATATATTCACATCAATGGGAGACGTAAAGACATGTCGTATAATATTAAACCAAGATGAATTTTGTTACCCGCAGAATCCCTGCGGTTTCGATGGATTGGATTGAAGTTCGCCTCCTATTGTATATTTTTTCAATAAGAAAACTGTATTAAACATGATGTTTATACAGAATCACACAAAACTCTACAATGAACAGAAACACTAAAACACTACCATAACACAAACATTTTTAATTAATTACACCAAAAAACAACCAAATACACTGAACACTTTTCTTAGATACTTTTCTTAGACACTTTTCTAAATGGGCAGCAGCCAACAAGTGGACTTTAGTGTATTAGATTTCGACACATACGATGATTACATCAACTCCTTTGCCACTGCAGACGATAAGCGATTTCTGAGCAATCGGAAGATCATCAAAAAAGTTGTACAGCTGGGATACCGCACCACCAACCTGCCCTACGGCACCGATGAGTTCGATAAACGTGTGGCTATCGCCAAACGCCATCAGACCAAAGATATAGATGAAGCGGCTGTTGGGCGACTTTATGTCACCCACGAATGATGATCCTGTACTGATCGAGTTCAAACGACGCGAGGTACCCAATTTGAATTGTTGGAAATTCATATTTGCCAAGACATTGATGATGATGGGTTCCCACACACAGACCATAGTGCTTACTTCGTATATATCCAGAGATGGAGATGAGATATCTGGGATATCCTTATAGTGCGTCCTTAGCATTCATTGAAGTGATGCCATCCACATTCACTCATATCCTCAAAGTGGAGGAGGATATGCGACGGTGCCATCACTGGATAGTGATAACTATTTGGTGATGCACGATCATCACTTTGGTCTAATGTTCATGCACACGGGCGATTACAAGATCATCGCAGTCGTTGGCCAGATCAATAGGTATTCGAGAAATGCCATACGAACGATGGTGTACTCTCCCAAACTGGGAGAGACTATGACTGATTGCACCCTTTACGCCCTTATCCACGAATTCGCGGAATTGAATTCTGCGCGTTTCCTTTACAAAGCGATCCATCGCGCGGGACGCCCTCGATGTCCAATACGCCTTCTAAGTTTTTTTCATTTTCCGCCACAACTGTCCCCCACGTCGCAACTCGGCAACTGGGATGCTCCCTCAAAATATTCCGGCGTCCCATTGTGTTCAGCCACAATATAGGAGGGGGTAGGACGTTTGCGTGGGGAACTAAAGCGCCATTGAAAATGTTTCTAAATATTATTTTAACAAAAAATTAT
This sequence comes from Drosophila azteca, assembly GCA_005876895.1. Classification (NCBI taxonomy): domain Eukaryota; kingdom Metazoa; phylum Arthropoda; class Insecta; order Diptera; family Drosophilidae; genus Drosophila; species Drosophila azteca. The sequence continues at coordinate 91,610 of VCKU01000055.1, forward strand.
TTTTTACGGAAACTTGTTTACTGTTGGAATGTTTTACTGGCCCTCTCGCTTGCACTGGCTGAATATATTAAACTATATTTAAAATATAAAAAACATTAAAGAGCAAAACCAACCACAAAAGAGTATCCATATTAACGGAACTAGAAGTGTCCCGTTCGTTTTCGTTTCGCCGAATCTTGATGTCACGATTACAGGCCGGTGTGCCGCGCTAAAATCGGACGAAGTAATGGAGGTATAAGGATTTAATCAACGCTAAAGCTAGTCAGACATTCTCGTAGTCCGCAAATTTGAGTTTTGCGCTTAAATGCGTTTAAAGTGCGATATGTCTAGAGATGACACAGAAATATTAAATGATATCCGTTCGAAAGCTCGCCGCCATGAAACTATACATGGCATCTACATGGCAACCCTCAAAAAATGCCAAAAACAATAATGTTGCATGTTGCATTTATTGCTTTTTTTTAAATTTAAAATGTTTGGACCATTCCTTCGCCAACACAAATCGTTCCTCCATTAATAATCCGAACTGGTCTAGATTCAACACTCTGATAGATATGGTCATCCCCTATGATTCTGGGTTTTCAATTTTCTCGTATCTTGAATATTGTGTATGTATACAGATTTTCGTCCCTTATGCAGTCGGAAGGGGGCGGGATATACACCTATACTCTTCGAGTACCGGGTATAAAAACCAGTATTTTTGTTTACGCTATATCTCGGCCAAACAGGATCAGATCGGCGAAGGATATACTTTTCCAGTATCGTAAGGGCCGCGAGGCCGATTTTTGCAATTTCAATGATAACCATGAGGATTTTTCGCGAATGATGCCAATCTGTTAGCAGGACTCTCTCGATCACGAAAAGGTATGGCACGTCCAGATCGGTCCATAAATAGCCGAGATATAGTGCAATGAAAAATGCAAATCAAATTTGTCGTCAATCGGCGCAAACCAAGAAATTTCGGATCTGACCGGACCAGGCGAACAGAAATCGCAGAAAGTCGCTGGTTTTTTTCCCCCAATAGTATGCTCCACTTTTTCATTTTAATTTCTTTTTAGTTGCTTGCTGCTGATTTCTGTTCGCCTGGTATCCCAGATTTCTCGTTTTTGGCCATTTGAGTTGAAATGAAAGTTGAAAGTTGTTGTTGTACAACAACAACCATTTTTTGTACAACAACAACCATTTGTTGTACAACAAATCGACCACAACAACAATGAATATTTTGTTTTGTTGTTTTCTCCATTATTTGTGGGCCGATCTGGACGTGCGACATTACATCATTGAAATTGTTAAAAATCGGCCTCATTTTCGAAGTCGACTTTTTGATGCCAATCGATAGCCTGGATCCTTGCGATCCTGGGAAAGTAGATCCTTCGCCGATCTGACGCTGTTTGGCCGATCTATAGCGTAAACTAAAATACAAAATTATCTCACAGATACAAAAGTATCTTAAAGATACAAATATATCTCACTTTGTCTGATAATTAAGCAGTTAATCACCTAAGACCCACCCGCTACAACCATTTTTTTGGCATAATCTCCAATTTGAAACATTGAGAACTTGAATGTATTTTCTTTTCACAGATGACTTGATGCCCCTTTTTCGATTATATAAACTGATTGTTGTCCCAATCACATTACCCTAGGAACACATAAAGCTGTCAAAATCGTGTATCGTTATATTTTCTATTGCTTAATATTTTCAGTTGCTCCTTACACTCCGACTAGAACAGAACACAAATTTTGTGTAGTTTAGGGCTCCGGTTTGGTTTCAGATTTCAGTTTTTAAATTTTTTTTAAAAAATTCCCAAAATTAAATTGTTTTTTTTTTTTTTTTGAAAATTTTTACGGATTGATGTACAACTGGGCCTTCTGGCCTACAGTTGGTCGATCTTCGCTTCTTCCGTAACTATGCTTCATTAAGCGAGTGATACTGGGCCGCTCTGATGGCAGCCCAGACACGATAAAACTCGACTGACGTTTGTAGCATACAACGTACAGGGGTTAGGAGCAGATGAAACTTAAATTGATGGAAGGACGTACGCGCTTGCTTCGGCTTTTGTCTCTGGTCGGCTGGGTGTGGGCATTGAGGACAGGGTACCACCAATTTGGGGGCTCCCGCGTAGAGTTGCCGGGAGAAGTGTTTAAAAATTAAAGTTATCGCGTACAAGGAGGAAAGGGCGAATGGGAAAGGGGATGCAGGAGGTCATAGGGATAGGTCAGCAGCTATAGGAGAAAGGGGATACTGTCAATAGTCAGGTCTATGTTGGTTGTGTGATCGCCAAGTACGAACACGCCCACCCTACCATGATCCTTAAGGGCCAATTCAATTTATATTAAGGATCCTTCCAACAGAGCTGTCAGTAGATTACAGTGCTACAAGACGATGCTTCATGGTTTCTACTAACGATATTTAGCCTTGATTCATTTCAATACTAATTTTATTTACCAAATCCAAAATACTTCATTTACGGTACAAACCAACCTAACTCTAGCTGCACCTAGCATTAAATAATCGGTATATTATATGGAACAAGAATATATAGGCTTATAAGTGGTAATAGGGGAAGGTTAAGGGGAAATCAATTCATAATAATCGTATAGCTAGGGGTATTAGGATGATAATATTTGATAATAGTAATCATGTAGTGAAATAGTGTAATAATGTAATATTAATAATGTAATGTAATGCGATTGTAATGCGGATGTAGTGCGATTTCAAAAAATATTCAAAATTAAACTCGAGTAAGTTTGGTTTTAACGCTGGCCAATGCAAAGCAAAGAAAATCGAAAAAAAACAGCTTTCCATGTATATGGTCATTTTGAGATTATCGCGAGTTCAGAGAGAAGAGTTACCGCAAATTCATGTTTATTAACTACCAAATGGGTATTATAACCACTCACGATACTGATATCCATTACGACTCCCACGCAGAAAGATCTTTCGTTGTGTAGATGGCTGGATGATGAGGTGAATAGGTGATTAGATGATGAGATGATTAGATGATGAGATGATTAATAATGATATGATGAATGCGGGGTAACCACACTCTCGACTGCAATGTTAATATCATATTAATTCTACATATATCACCAAACAAAAATCCGATTGGCGATTTTGACCATGTACATGTGCTCCCCTTTTTTGCAACTTCAAACGTATGATCCGGTACTGATCGAGTTCAAACGACTCGAGGTACCCAATTTGAATAAGTATTTATCGATGAGTGTGTTGCAAATTCATATTTGCCAAGACATTGATGATGATGGCTTCCCACACACAGACCATAGTGCTTACTTCGTATATATCCAGAGATGGAGATGAGATATCTGGGATATCCTTATAGTGCGTCCTTAGCATGCATTGAAGTGATGCCATCCACATTCACTCATATCCTCAAAGTGGAGGAGGATATGGGACGGTGCCATCACTGGATAGTGTTTCTATGTCGAACCCCACAACGAGTACTAGTACTTGTTAAATGGTTAAAAAGTGACCTCAAATTCTGCCGAATTTTTAATAAAATTTACAATTTCGAATTTAGAATTTGGAAATATTTTTTTATGTGTTCCCGACGATCGCAGGAGAGCAGCTGGCACTTGGGCAGGACATCGACTGGACATCGACATCCGTGTGGAGCCTATGTCGCATCATTTGAGCTATTCGAATCCGCGCTACAACCTTGTCAACCTACGCCCAGCGATAACTATTTGGTGATGCACGATCATCACTTTGGTCTAATGTTCATGCACACGGGCGATCACAAGATCATCGCAGTCGGTGGCCAGATCAATAGGTATTCGAGAAATGCCATACGAACGATGGTGTACTCTCCCAAACTGGGAGAGACTATGACTGATTGCACCCTTTACGCCATTATCCACGAATTCGCGGAATTGAATTCTGCGCGTTTCCTTTACAAAGCGATCCATCGCGCGGGACGCCCTCGATGTCCAATACGCCTTCTAAGTTTTTTTCATTTTCCGCCACAACTGTCCCCCACGTCGCAACTCTGCAACTGGGATGCTCCCTCAAAATATTCCGGCGTCCCATTGTGTTCAGCCACAATATAGGAGGGGTCAGGACGTTTGCGTGGGGAACTAAGGCGTCATTGAAAATGTTTCTAAATATTATTTTAACAAAAAATTATTTTTTTCGGAAACTTGTTTACTGTTGGAATGTTTTACTGGCCCTCTCGCTTGCACTGGCTGCATATATTAAACTATATTTAAAATATAAAAAACATAAAAGAGCAAAACCAACCACAAAAGAGTATCCATATTAACGGAACTAGAAGTGTCCCGTTGTAACGAACCTTAAGGGGGCGTTACAGTTCGCCACGCCGCACGGGCAATGGAGGAGCGCAAGCTGTCCGGTTATTGTATGATGAAGAATTACATTTATATAAACTTAAGTCACATACAATACACGATACTCGCCAAACCACCCTCTTTTCTTCCAACACACACGCGCACCGTTTCGGCCACACGATTACCCTATCCATAGCTCCCCACACCACTATGACCCAAAAACTTCCCCATCCCACTTAAGTTCGATGCGATCATTTTCTTTTCAACAAAAGAAATTGGCCATCAACGCAGAGTCAGCACAATATCCCCCCACCCATAGTTTAAGCTAGCTAGTTCGACCCGCGGATGCTAGGTTTCGAGCGTTCTAGCGAAAGAAGTGCAAGACACTTACTCGGGAACCCTGCCGCGAAATAGACGTTGCTCCGGACAGCAACCTAGATTTACCCAATATACGTCGCCACGTTTAAGTCTACGAAAGTAAAACAGTTCAATAAAGTATCAATCAATTTAAAGAAACCCCACTGAGTGAGTCTATTTTTGGGTGGGCATTTACACGCTAATTCGCTAATACCGCGGCACGGGTCCACTTCAATTCCCAATTTACCCTTGATCTTCCGATAGGTCCTACGGGTGTGACAACGCCTCGTACCCCTTATATCTCCCTACCCTACGAGTGTGACAACGCCTCGTACCCCTTATATCTCCCCACCCCACGAGTGTGACAACGCCTCGTGTTTCTCATTATCTTCCCAGTCTCAACCCTGCTTACACGATTACGCCTCATTCCCCTCCACTCTTGTTCCTAGTCTCGTTAGGGCCGACCCCGTTTCCTGTAGAGGTTCCTGCAAACTACAAATTTCTTGTAATAGGATCCTGGATAAGACCGAGCTTACCTCAGCCTGAAATAGGAGCCTTACAAGTGGCGCCCGAGCAGGGACCTTTTGGAAACTTCAGCAAGGGGTATGGATTAAAAACCCACGGCCAATAAAATCCAATTCATAGGCGAAACTCAAACGCCGACCGCGATAAAACAGTACTGCGCCGCGCAAAACCTCGACGAACACCCCACAACTCCAACGGTGCGGATCGCGTGAACGACAGTAGATACACCCGGAGTGTCCACGCGCCCAAGGGCCGATCCCTTCCATAACACGCGAGTGACTCCAGTTACAGAAATACCCAACCATGGAGTGAAAGAAATCGGGAAAAGGGGAAAAAAAAAACACACATACGTTACCATGGAGCCCGACGCAGAGAAAGGTTCAGGTGAGTACTACTCTGGGGATTTTGTCTCTAATCCAGGGGTAAGCACCGGCTGGATTTACAAGCGTCGCCGGGAAGAACTAGAAAAATTCGCGCTCGAATTCGGGTTCAGCAACGAGGGCACAGTAGAAGAGATGCGGAGGAGATTCGCCGCCTTGTTTGAGGGGACCCTCGAACAAGAGACCTGGGTTCGACTGGCCGAGCTCGAACGACAATATGCCAAGTCACCAGCGCGTGCCAAGTCACCTCAGCCCAGCACTTCCACTCAGACGGAAGGGCGTATGGAGGATCCCAAACGCTGGTTAAGAGTCCCGGAAAACTCAGAAAACCAACTCGGCGATCCCTCCAGCTCCGGGACAGTGGCCGAGCCACAAAGACCTCCGTCTCCAGAACAACGTACTCCGGTCGCGAGGGGAATCCGACCTACGAACGAGAGACCTCAGGCGGGGAACGACCCCAGAGGGGGGTACCAGTATAGCCACGCCACACAGATGGCGGAACGCATACGTAAGTGGGGAATCCAGTTCGACGGACAGAACGATCCGCTGTCATTCATCGACCTTCTCGAAGAGCGCGCGCTTTCCTACGGGATAGATATGGACCATCTACCCCGCGCCATGGCAGAAATCCTCATCGACAGAGCCAGCCGATGGTTCCGGACCAGTCGACTGCAAAGCGTCCCATGGGTCGATTTCCGCAGGGAATTCTTGGCGTTCTTCCTGCCACCGCGGTATTTTGAACAATTGGAGGACCAGATCCGAGGCCGCAAACAAGCGGTAGGCGAACCCTTCAAAGACTTCGTCATCGAGCTCGTCATCATGCACCACGCCGGGTACGACGCAACCAAGGAACTCTACAGGATCTACGACAACATTTTGCCGGCGTACCAGCTGTACGTGCGGAGACACGAACTGCGAAGCCTGACGCAGCTCACAGCATTGGCCACAGAGTTCGAGAGCATCCAAGAACGGAACACACCGATAATTCCCCTCCCCCCGCGGAACATGCCACGGTACACTAGGCCGACGGCGAATCAGGCACCCAAGGAAGGCGAGTCCAACCGAACACCGTTCCGGAGACCCCCGTGGGACTCAACCGAATCCGCAAGAAGACAACCTACGAGTCGAACTAGCGCTCCGGCTCAAGAATTCGCGCACCGCATGGTAACCACCCCCATCGTGAATCCGCGAATGGCATGTCGCCGCTGTGGCGAAGCTGGCCACGCTTCTCCTAACTGCAACAACCCTGCAATCCTGTTCTGCTGGGAATGTGGTAAACGCGGTATGCGAACGATCGATTGTTGCGCCGGGACACGTCGGGAAACGACACGCGTCACCGACTGACACGGGAACAGTCGGGAACGACGCCCACCCAAACCCAGAACTAGTTAAACCCCTACAACTACACGATGGCCGGATAGTGGCGAGGGTGACCATAGGAGGACAAGACGCGGAGGCCACTATTGACACCGGGGCGTCCCGGAGCTTCATCAGTGCCGACCTCGCCCGACAACTGGACGATAACACCAATCTTCGGGAGGCGTGCGTGCAGATCCGACTGGCCGACGGGTCAGTACGCGAGATCACGCAAATCCTCCTGGCTTACATCCGGTTAGACAGCCGGGAAGTCCAGATACCGCTCTTAGTCTTGCCCAACATGTTAGAACAAGTTATTGTGGGCCTGGATTTCTTATGCGCGATCGAAACAACGATCAAATGCGGAACCACCCTCCTACAACTCCGAAACCGCCGCCCCATGGCAAACACCCCCTTGGTTGACAGCGGATCGTTCTGTCCGTCGAACTGGATTCCCCACTTACGTATGCGTTCCGCCATCTGTGTGGCGTGGCTATACTGGTACCCCCCTCTGGGGTCGTTCCCCGCCTGAGGTCTCTCGTTCGTAGGTCGGATTCCCCTCGCGACCGGAGTACGTTGTTCTGGAGACGGAGGTCTTTGTGGCTCGGCCACTGTCCCGGAGCTGGAGGGATCGCCGAGTTGGTTTTCTGAGTTTTCCGGGACTCTTAACCAGCGTTTGGGATCCTCCATACGCCCTTCCGTCTGAGTGGAAGTGCTGGGCTGAGGTGACTTGGCACGCGCTGGTGACTTGGCATATTGTCGTTCGAGCTCGGCCAGTCGAACCCAGGTCTCTTGTTCGAGGGTCCCCTCAAACAAGGCGGCGAATCTCCTCCGCATCTCTTCTACTGTGCCCTCGTTGCTGAACCCGAATTCGAGCGCGAATTTTTCTAGTTCTTCCCGGCGACGCTTGTAAATCCAGCCGGTGCTTACCCCTGGATTAGAGACAAAATCCCCAGAGTAGTACTCACCTGAACCTTTCTCTGCGTCGGGCTCCATGGTAACGTATGTGTGTTTTTTTTTTCCCCTTTTCCCGATTTCTTTCACTCCATGGTTGGGTATTTCTGTAACTGGAGTCACTCGCGTGTTATGGAAGGGATCGGCCCTTGGGCGCGTGGACACTCCGGGTGTATCTACTGTCGTTCACGCGATCCGCACCGTTGGAGTTGTGGGGTGTTCGTCGAGGTTTTGCGCGGCGCAGTACTGTTTTATCGCGGTCGGCGTTTGAGTTTCGCCTATGAATTGGATTTTATTGGCCGTGGGTTTTTAATCCATACCCCTTGCTGAAGTTTCCAAAAGGTCCCTGCTCGGGCGCCACTTGTAAGGCTCCTATTTCAGGCTGAGGTAAGCTCGGTCTTATCCAGGATCCTACTACAAGAAATTTGTAGTTTGCAGGAACCTCTACAGGAAACGGGGTCGGCCCTAACGAGACTAGGAACAAGAGTGGAGGGGAATGAGGCGTAATCGTGTAAGCAGGGTTGAGACTGGGAAGATAATGAGAAACACGAGGCGTTGTCACACTCGTGGGGTGGGGAGATATAAGGGGTACGAGGCGTTGTCACACTCGTAGGGTAGGGAGATATAAGGGGTACGAGGCGTTGTCACACCCGTAGGACCTATCGGAAGATCAAGGGTAAATTGGGAATTGAAGTGGACCCGTGCCGCGGTATTAGCGAATTAGCGTGTAAATGCCCACCCAAAAATAGACTCACTCAGTGGGGTTTCTTTAAATTGATTGATACTTTATTGAACTGTTTTACTTTCGTAGACTTAAACGTGGCGACGTATATTGGGTAAATCTAGGTTGCTGTCCGGAGCAACGTCTATTTCGCGGCAGGGTTCCCGAGTAAGTGTCTTGCACTTCTTTCGCTAGAACGCTCGAAACCTAGCATCCGCGGGTCGAACTAGCTAGCTTAAACTATGGGTGGGGGGATATTGTGCTGACTCTGCGTTGATGGCCAATTTCTTTTGTTGAAAAGAAAATGATCGCATCGAACTTAAGTGGGATGGGGAAGTTTTTGGGTCATAGTGGTGTGGGGAGCTATGGATAGGGTAATCGTGTGGCCGAAACGGTGCGCGTGTGTGTTGGAAGAAAAGAGGGTGGTTTGGCGAGTATCGTGTATTGTATGTGACTTAAGTTTATATAAATGTAATTCTTCATCATACAATAACCGGACAGCTTGCGCTCCTCCATTGCCCGTGCGGCGTGGCGAACTGTAACGCCCCCTTAAGGTTCGTTACAACGGGACACTTCTAGTTCCGTTAATATGGATACTCTTTTGTGGTTGGTTTTGCTCTTTTATGTTTTCTATATTTTAAATATAGTTTAATATATGCAGCCAGTGCAAGCGAGAGGGCCAGTAAAACATTCCAACAGTAAACAAGTTTCCGTAAAAAATAATTTTTTGTTAAAATAATATTTAGAAACATTTTCAATGACGCCTTAGTTCCCCACGCAAACGTCCTGACCCCTCCTATATTGTGGCTGAACACAATGGGACGCCGGAATATTTTGAGGGAGCATCCCAGTTGCAGAGTTGCGACGTGGGGGACAGTTGTGGCGGAAAATGAAAAAAACTTAGAAGGCGTATTGGACATCGAGGGCGTCCCGCGCGATGGATCGCTTTGTAAAGGAAACGCGCAGAATTCAATTCCGCGAATTCGTGGATAATGGCGTAAAGGGTGCAATCAGTCATAGTCTCTCCCAGTTTGGGAGAGTACACCATCGTTCGTATGGCATTTCTCGAATACCTATTGATCTGGCCACCGACTGCGATGATCTTGTGATCGCCCGTGTGCATGAACATTAGACCAAAGTGATGATCGTGCATCACCAAATAGTTATCGCTGGGCGTAGGTTGACAAGGTTGTAGCGCGGATTCGAATAGCTCAAATGATGCGACATAGGCTCCACACGGATGTCGATGTCCAGTCGATGTCCTGCCCAAGTGCCAGCTGCTCTCCTGCGATCGTCGGGAACACATAAAAAAATATTTCCAAATTCTAAATTCGAAATTGTAAATTTTATTAAAAATTCGGCAGAATTTGAGGTCACTTTTTAACCATTTAACAAGTACTAGTACTCGTTGTGGGGTTCGACATAGAAACACTACCCAGTGATGGCACCGTCCCATATCCTCCTCCACTTTGAGGATATGAGTGAATGTGGATGGCATCACTTCAATGCATGCTAAGGACGCACTATAAGGATATCCCAGATATCTCATCTCCATCTCTGGATATATACGAAGTAAGCACTATGGTCTGTGTGTGGGAAGCCATCATCATCAATGTCTTGGCAAATATGAATTTGCAACACACTCATCGATAAATACTTATTCAAATTGGGTACCTCGCGTCGTTTGAACTCGATCAGTACCGGATCATAAGTTTGAAGTTGCAAAAAAGGGGAGCACATGTACATGGTCAAAATCGCCAATCGGATTTTTGTTTGGTGATATATGTAGAATTAATATGATATTAACATTGCAGTCGAGAGTGTGGTTACCCCGCATTCATCATATCATTATTAATCATCTCATCATCTAATCATCTCATCATCTAATCACCTATTCACCTCATCATCCAGCCATCTACACAACGAAAGATCTTTCTGCGTGGGAGTCGTAATGGATATCAGTATCGTGAGTGGTTATAATACCCATTTGGTAGTTAATAAACATGAATTTGCGGTAACTCTTCTCTCTGAACTCGCGATAATCTCAAAATGACCATATACATGGAAAGCTGTTTTTTTTCGATTTTCTTTGCTTTGCATTGGCCAGCGTTAAAACCAAACTTACTCGAGTTTAATTTTGAATATTTTTTGAAATCGCACTACATCCGCATTACAATCGCATTACATTACATTATTAATATTACATTATTACACTATTTCACTACATGATTACTATTATCAAATATTATCATCCTAATACCCCTAGCTATACGATTATTATGAATTGATTTCCCCTTAACCTTCCCCTATTACCACTTATAAGCCTATATATTCTTGTTCCATATAATATACCGATTATTTAATGCTAGGTGCAGCTAGAGTTAGGTTGGTTTGTACCGTAAATGAAGTATTTTGGATTTGGTAAATAAAATTAGTATTGAAATGAATCAAGGCTAAATATCGTTAGTAGAAACCATGAAGCATCGTCTTGTAGCACTGTAATCTACTGACAGCTCTGTTGGAGGGATCCTTAATATAAATTGAATTGGCCCTTAAGGATCATGGTAGGGTGGGCGTGTTCGTACTTGGCGATCACACAACCAACATAGACCTGACTATTGACAGTATCCCCTTTCTCCTATAGCTGCTGACCTATCCCTATGACCTCCTGCATCCCCTTTCCCATTCGCCCTTTCCTCCTTGTACGCGATAACTTTAATTTTTAAACACTTCTCACGGCAACTCTACGCGGGAGCCCCCAAATTGGTGGTACCCTGTCCTCAATGCCCACACCCAGCCGACCAGAGACAAAAGCCGAAGCAAGCGCGTACGTCCTTCCATCAATTTAAGTTTCATCTGCTCCTAACCCCTGTACGTTGTATGCTACAAACGTCAGTCGAGTTTTAGCGTGTCTGGGCTGCCATCAGAGCGGCCCAGTATCACTCGCTTAATGAAGCATAGTTACGGAAGAAGCGAAGATCGACCAACTGTAGGCCAGAAGGCCCAGTTGTACATCAATCCGTAAAAATTTTCAAAAAAAAAAAAAAACAATTTAATTTTGGGAATTTTTTAAAAAAAATTTAAAAACTGAAATCTGAAACCAAACCGGAGCCCTAAACTACACAAAATTTGTGTTCTGTTCTAGTCGGAGTGTAAGGAGCAACTGAAAATATTAAGCAATAGAAAATATAACGATACACGATTTTGACAGCTTTATGTGTTCCTAGGGTAATGTGATTTGGACAACAATCAGTTTATATAATCGAAAAAGGGGCATCAAGTCATCTGTGAAAAGAAAATACATTCAAGTTCTCAATGTTTCAAATTGGAGATTATGCCAAAAAAATGGTTGTAGCGGGTGGGTCTTAGGTGTTTAACTGCTTAATTATCAGACAAAGTGAGATATATTTGTATCTTTAAGATACTTTTGTATCTGTGAGATAATTTTGTATTTTAGTTTACGCTATAGATCGGCCAAACAGCGTCAGATCGGCGAAGGATCTACTTTCCCAGGATCGCAAGGATCCAGGCTATCGATTGGCATCAAAAAGTCGACTTCGAAAATGAGGCCGATTTTTAACAATTTCAATGATGTAATGTCGCACGTCCAGATCGGCCCACAAATAATGGAGAAAACAACAAAACAAAATATTCATTGTTGTTGTGGTCGATTTGTTGTACAACAAATGGTTGTTGTTGTACAAAAAATGGTTGTTGTTGTACAACAACAACTTTCAACTTGCGTTAGCTCAAATGGCCAAAAACGAGAAATCTGGGATACCAGGCGAACAAAAATCAGCAGCAAGCAACTAAAAAAAAAATTAAAATTAAAAAGTGGAGCATACTTTTGGGGGCAAAAAACCAGCGACCTTCTGCGATTTCTGTTCGCCTGGTACTCAGATCCGAAATTTCTTGGTTTGCGCCGATTGACGACAAATTTGAATTGCATTTTTCATTGCACTATATCTCGGCTATTTATGGACCGATCTGGACGTGCCATACCTTTTCGTGATCGGGAGAGTCCTGCCAACAGATTGGCATCATTCGCGAAAAATCCTCATGGTTATCATTGAAATTGCAAAAATCGGCCTCGCGGCCCTTACGATACTGGAAAAGTATATCCTTCGCCGATCTGATCCTGTTTGGCCGAGATATAGCGTAAACAAAAATACTGGTTTTTATACCCGGTACTCGAAGAGTATAGGTGTATATCCCGCCCCCTTCCGACTGCATAAGGGACGAAAATCTGTATACATACACAATATTCAAGATACGAGAAAATTGAAAACCCAGAATCATAGGGGATGACCATATCTATCAGAGTGTTGAATCTAGACCAGTTCGGATTATTAATGGAGGAACGATTTGTGTTGGCGAAGGAATGGTCCAAACATTTTAAATTTAAAAAAAAGCAATAAATGCAACATGCAACATTATTGTTTTTGGCATTTTTTGAGGGTTGCCATGTAGATGCCATGTATAGTTTCATGGCGGCGAGCTTTCGAACGGATATCATTTAATATTTCTGTGTCATCTCTAGACATATCGCACTTTAAACGCATTTAAGCGCAAAACTCAAATTTGCGGACTACGAGAATGTCTGACTAGCTTTAGCGTTGATTAAATCCTTATACCTCCATTACTTCGTCCGATTTTAGCGCGGCACACCGGCCTGTAATCGTGACATCAAGATTCGGCGAAACGAAAACGAACGGGACACTTCTAGTTCCGTTAATATGGATACTCTTTTGTGGTTGGTTTTGCTCTTTAATGTTTTTTATATTTTAAATATAGTTTAATATATTCAGCCAGTGCAAGCGAGAGGGCCAGTAAAACATTCCAACAGTAAACAAGTTTCCGTAAAAAATAATTTTTTGTTAAAATAATATTTAGAAACATTTTCAATGGCGCTTTAGTTCCCCACGCAAACGTCCTACCCCCTCCTATATTGTGGCTGAACACAATGGGACGCCGGAATATTTTGAGGGAGCATCCCAGTTGCCGAGTTGCGACGTGGGGGACAGTTGTGGCGGAAAATGAAAAAAACTTAGAAGGCGTATTGGACATCGAGGGCGTCCCGCGCGATGGATCGCTTTGTAAAGGAAACGCGCAGAATTCAATTCCGCGAATTCGTGGATAATGGCGTAAAGGGTGCAATCAGTCATAGTCTCTCCCAGTTTGGGAGAGTACACCATCGTTCGTATGGCATTTCTCGAATACCTATTGATCTGGCCAACGACTGCGATGATCTTGTAATCGCCCGTGTGCATGAACATTAGACCAAAGTGATGATCGTGCATCACCAAATAGTTATCACTATCCAGTGATGGCACCGTCGCATATCCTCCTCCACTTTGAGGATATGAGTGAATGTGGATGGCATCACTTCAATGAATGCTAAGGACGCACTATAAGGATATCCCAGATATCTCATCTCCATCTCTGGATATATACGAAGTAAGCACTATGGTCTGTGTGTGGGAACCCATCATCATCAATGTCTTGGCAAATATGAATTTCCAACAATTCAAATTGGGTACCTCGCGTCGTTTGAACTCGATCAGTACAGGATCATCATTCGTGGGTGACATAAAGTCGCCCAACAGCCGCTTCATCTATATCTTTGGTCTGATGGCGTTTGGCGATAGCCACACGTTTATCGAACTCATCGGTGCCGTAGGGCAGGTTGGTGGTGCGGTATCCCAGCTGTACAACTTTTTTGATGATCTTCCGATTGCTCAGAAATCGCTTATCGTCTGCAGTGGCAAAGGAGTTGATGTAATCATCGTATGTGTCGAAATCTAATACACTAAAGTCCACTTGTTGGCTGCTGCCCATTTAGAAAAGTGTCTAAGAAAAGTATCTAAGAAAAGTGTTCAGTGTATTTGGTTGTTTTTTGGTGTAATTAATTAAAAATGTTTGTGTTATGGTAGTGTTTTAGTGTTTCTGTTCATTGTAGAGTTTTGTGTGATTCTGTATAAACATCATGTTTAATACAGTTTTCTTATTGAAAAAATATACAATAGGAGGCGAACTTCAATCCAATCCATCGAAACCGCAGGGATTCTGCGGGTAACAAAATTCATCTTGGTTTAATATTATACGACATGTCTTTACGTCTCCCATTGATGTGAATATATCTGAGATCTAGGCGGAATGGAATACGAGTTGTTGGAGCAGAGAGTAAGAGAGAAGAGAGCCAAAAAGCCTCTCCAGCTTCGGGTGACCTGCAAAGCCAGTTGCGGGCGGCCGACGCTGGTTGATGGGAAGAGTGGAGTGGGATCGGACTTCACTTGTCGAAGTACGCCCAAAGCCACTGCACGTTTGTCACTAATAAACCCATTGAAATAAAATAAAAACCGCGTCTCATTCTAAATCATTTAGTTGTTTGCAAATCTAAAAAATATTAGATTTTTCATTGGCGCCCGAGCAGGGACATCGGTTTTGTTTTTTTTGTTTTCGTGTTGAATTTAGTTCTTTCGCTTAGTGGTGGCTTAGGGCTCGCGTGTGAAAAAGCGCCAAGTTGAACCGTGCCACAGACGTGCCCTTTTGGACCCTCGCTATTTTGGACGCTGCCGTAGTTGAAGCCACGGACGTGACCTTTTGGACCCTCGCCATTTTGGACGCTGCCGTATTGGAAGTGCTGATGGACGTCAAAACAGGACGATTACTTTCTATAGATTCGCTAGAAAGTTTGCAGGTATTCTGCCAAAAATTGAGTCTCACCGGTTGTTTTACGTTGTGTCGCGATATATAGTTCGTTTGTCCGACCAAAACGATCAACTGCAGTGATATACATATGTGCGTGTGTATGTGCTAACAGTCGAACACAGAGAACACAGTTCAATTTCTGGCACCTTCCTTTTTATACCTTATTTGGCCAAATTAATGTGCATTAAGTGAAAGTGTCGCAAGTATACGTGTGTACAAACATACATATGTACATAAGTTCGAATTCTTCGAACATACCTACGCCATACCGCCTGACCACCACTTAATGTGCATAACCAAAGCGGCAACACATATGTACATATTTAGCTAAAAATTTATTTAACTATATCCAAATATAATATATACATTATAATTGGTGGTCTATCTAGTGCATTTAATAACATTGGTCGTGTGTTTGTGCAATCGCAAAGCGTCGCAGTGTCTTTTCGGTTGTTCGCTTTGATTTAACCGCAACGTACAATACAATACACATACACACCTACAGACATCTGCTTGCAATTGCACATACACGCAACGCTTAGTAAAGGTTCTTGGGCACCAGCAGCTGATTTGTCGTGCGTTCGTTAACCTTGCTCGCTCTGTGCTTGCGTCGGTTATATATTAGTTTGTGTGTGCGAGCGCTCGCGCCAAATTTACCGCTTATTCTCTTCTCCCCCGTTTTGGCATACCATACAGGTCAGCTTGGTTCGAGCGCCTGTATTACTTTCGTCTTGTGCGTGCGCTCGCGCCAAATTCTCTCACTTACTCTTTGATCCCCCGCACTTTGCACTCTACCCCTGTTGCCCACAAAGTGGCAGCAGCGAACATCGGGCTTGCTTACTTTCGGTCGCTTGGACCGCTTTCGTTTGTTTGTTCACATATTGCGCCAGGGCGTTTGTGTGTTTGGGTAAGCAAGCTTGGTGTTTTTTTGGTACATAGCTGCAGTGCGTGTGCGAG
Organism: Drosophila azteca; assembly: GCA_005876895.1. Taxonomy (NCBI): domain Eukaryota; kingdom Metazoa; phylum Arthropoda; class Insecta; order Diptera; family Drosophilidae; genus Drosophila; species Drosophila azteca. Next base: position 107,882 of record VCKU01000055.1, read on the forward strand.
GGTAGCTTGAAGAGTTTGGCGAACTTTGGGTACGGTATTGAAGGTAGTTCTTTTTCGCATTTCAACTATGTCTGAGTCCGATAGGCCAACTGTGGAGCGGCCAACAGCTGAACGGCCAACAGTGCCTAAAACAAATACCAAGTTGGCATTGTGTCAACAAAGGTTTGAAAAGGTCAGTGCTGATATTGCACGCGTGCAAACAGCCTTTAGATTGAAGCAGATTTCATCGGAAAAAACCGAATTAGCTTGTCGCCTAGAACTTTTAGAGGGTTATATCGATAAGGCTATGAACCTGCAGGCAGAGTTGGACATTTTGAGTCCAACCAATGAAAGTAGAGGGCCGTTGGAGGATCTGTGTGTCGTCACTAAAGCATTGTTTATGAATGCAATTAAACCAAGATCCGACACACAGATGCAGCATGACTGCTCAGGGAATTCACGGTTCGACACACACATGCATGACTGCTCACTGAATTCGAGCCAGCGATCGCAGCTGCCGAAAATGCGTTTGCCGAAGTTTAGTGGCAAACATTCGGAGTACAAAAATTTCATGTGCCTGTTCCAAAGCCTTATTGACGACGATGCTTCTTTGACAAACGTAAAAAAAGTTTAACCATCTCGTATCGTATTTGTCAGATGAAGCATTGGGTGTAGTAAAACCCTTTCAGATGACAGACTGCAATTACCCTAAGGCCCTTGCCAGTCTGAAGTCAGTCTACGACAATAAATGTCTAATATTCTTCGATACTGTTGCTCAGTTATTCGATTTGCCAACCATGACCAAGCCATCTGCATCGAGTTTAAGATCGATGATAGACACGGTGTCTGCGATATATTCATCGCTGTCGTCTGTAGGTGACGGTAAAGATATTGCGAATGCAATGATCATTCACATGGTCATGGCAAAGGTCGACCATGTGACCAAATCCCGTTTTGAGGAGCAGCTTGACTATGATAAGCTGCCTTCTTGGGAAGACTGTGCCAAACAGCTGAACAGAAGGTACCAGTACCTGGCAGCAGAAGAGTCAACTCGTGACAAGTCAAGGGTGCGTAACGAGGTGAGGAAGCCTCAACGGAAATCGTCCTTTGCGTGTGCTAGTGCAGGTCAAAGGTCGTCGACTGCATGTACCTATTGCAGGTCTGCAGACCACAATATATATTCTTGTCCTTCGTTTAGTGCCATTTCCGTCATGCTACGTTTTGAGTATGCTAAAACTCAAAAACTGTGCCTCAATTGTTTGACCACGGGACATACAGTATCGAGTTGCAAGGCAGCGAAGTGTAGGGTGTGCTCAAAGCCTTACCATTCGCTCCTTCATCGGTACATTGCATCAGGGCAAGGTGAAGCAGCGGCACTTCAAGCCTCAACGTCGGAGGCATACGTAGGTCACGTGCTCAATGCGGATCAAGTCGTTCTGGCTACCGCGATCGTAAGCATCAAAGACAGATTCGGACAGTTGCATCCAGCAAGAGCTTTGCTCGATAGTGGCTCTCAAATAAATTTGATGTCTGAGAGCCTAGCACAGAGGCTTCGGCTTAAACGTGAGCCAACTTCCCTTGCTATCGCAATGGTGGGTGGTGCAACCACCGATAGTAAAACTAAGGTTTGTGCATCGATACATTCTCGTTTGAATTCCCACACGTTCCCGCAGATCCCGAATTCCATAAGCCGGCTAAGGTGGATGTTCTCTTGGGAGCTGAAGTGTTTTATGGGCTATTGTGCGTTGGGCAAATTAAGTTACATTCCGAGTTGCCCATTATGCAAAAAACATTGCTCGGTTGGATTGTTGCAGGCAAATGTACTGGACAGGCGCCTCGGCAACAGTGTAATGAGAGTTCGGTAGCTCCAGTGTATAGTTGTTATCTCGACTCATTAGTAAACCGTTTTTGGGAATTGGATCAATGTCCAATTGAGTCGAAGGCTGTCCGCCAAACGGCTGAACAACAGGCCTGTGAGTTGTACTTCGCAAAAACGGTACAACGATTGTCTTCCGGTCGCTTTCAAGTAAAACTTCCATTTAAGACCGACCCTAAAGTTCTTGGCCTGTCCTTTCAAACTGCGGAAAGGCGTTTTTTGCAACTTGAGCGCAAACTGTCAAAGGATGACACTCTCAAAAGTATGTACCATGACTTCATGAAAGAGTATTTGGATGTGGGACATATGTCCATTTTGAAGTCTGCTCCTCTAGAACAGCATTACTATATTCCTCACCAATGCGTTCTCAGACCTGAGAGTACCTCAACCAAACTTCGTGTTGTGTTCGATGCTTCCAGCAAAACATCAACAGCAGTATCGCTGAACGAAACACTAATGGTGGGGCCAACTATTCAGAAGGAGTTGTATTCAACATTGGTCAACTTTCGGTTGAACAAATATGCCGTAACTGCCGATATTTCGAAAATGTACAGGCAGATAAATGTTTCTGAGGAAGACAGAGACTTCCAGCTTGTCTTGTGGAGAGAAAACACTTCACAAAACATACAGGCATACAGGTTGAATACTGTTACATACGGTACAGCGTCAGCACCCTTTTTGGCTGTACGTTGCTTATTCGAATTGGCAGATAGTTTCGCACAATCACATCCCATTGGCGCGGAAGTGATTCGCAATTGTTTTTATGTCGACGATATGCTGGCAGGTGCAGACAGTTTAAAAGAACTGGACACAATTTGCAGCCAGGTTCGGGATATTTTGAAGTCAGGAGGATTTCCGTTGGCCAAGTGGGCTTCCAATTGCCCGACTCAATCTGGAAAGAATGAGGAAATCAACATTAAGGTTGATGAGCAAAGCTCAGTCAAAACGCTGGGAATGCGCTGGGCACCTCAAGATGATGTATTTAAATACCATCTGGACGTGGACAGTTTTGCCTCCCTGAAACCCACAAAACGCAATATATTGTCGATAGCCTCTCGTTTGTTTGACCCTCTTGGTTTGTTGTGTCCAATTGTCACTAAGGCAAAAATGCTGTTGCAGGACTTATGGAGGCTAAAGGTAGACTGGGATGAGGCGATTCCTATGAGTCTACACACTGAGTGGAATAAGTTCACCAATACCTTGCGGGATTTGCACAAAATTTCAATCCCTCGTTACGTATGTTTGACGCTGTACCAAGGGGTTCAAATTCACGGCTTTGCTGACGCATCCAGTCACGCCTACGGTTGCTGCATATACGTGCGAACATGCAACGACGAAGACGTTCGCGTATCATTGCTCACGGCAAAGTCGAGGGTAGCTCCGCTGAGCGTAAAGACAATACCCCGGCTAGAGCTTTGTGCAGCACTATTGCTGGCCAAACTCTAGCAACAAGTGTCGACCACAATGACCAAATTTACGATAGAAAGCGTAAATTTCTGGTCAGATTCGCAGGTCACGCTATATTGGTTGGAGCGTGATTCGGGCACGTTGGGTACATTCGTCGCGAATCGAGTAGCAGAATGTCAAGAACTGTCAGCTGGAGTCGTATGGCGTCACGTTCCAACGGATGCTAATCCAGCAGACTTGGTTTCAAGGGGAACAGATGTTGACGACATTGTGAGCTCCTTGTGGTTCAATGGGCCAAGCTTTTTAATGGCAGAAAAAGATCGATGGCCTCAACTTCATCAGTTCGAGATAGCGTCAGAAGTGAAAACTTCTGAAGATAAGAAAAGTGCAGTGGTATGTGCGCTTGGGGTAGGTGATGCTGAATCTAATTGCATTGTGCAATTGTTTGATGTTTGATGAAAATGGCATCAAATTTAAGTTAATTCGAGTAGGAGGGCGCTTGCTACACGGCCCTATCGCATACGACGCCAAGTTCCCTCTGTTGCTACCAAAGGGATCTGAATTGGTCAGCCTTTTGGTCAGGTATTTGCACCTTATGCACTACCATGCTGGTGTGGGATTGCTGAGGCAGCAAGTTTGGGTGATCAATGCCCGAAGCGTGTGTACAGAGCATATTAGAAGATGCGTACACTGCTTTCACTACAAGCCAAAGTTGTTTGGACAAATAATGGGAAATTTGCCAGCTGACCGCCTTCGTGAGGGTCGGCCGTTCAGAGTAGCTGGCGTAGATTTTTGTGGGCCGTTCTACGTAAGCTATAGAATCAGAGGTAGACCACCCGTTAAGATGTACGTTGCCGTTTTTGTTTGTTTCGTCTCAAAAGCAGTCCATCTAGAACTTGTCTCAGACCTCTCAACTGACGCCTTTCTAAATGTCTTCAAAAGGTTCGTTGGGAGACGGGGACTGCAGGAGAAGATGTACAGCGACAACGCGACCAACTTCGTGGGAGCGAGCAACGTGCTCAGGGAGCTCCAAGCGGCAGTTCTCAGGAGCAGGGAGGAACTGCAGAACTACGCAGCGGAGAGAGGGGTGCACTGGTGCTTCATCCCTCTGAGAGCACCACACTTCGGCGGGCTGTGGGAAGCCGCAGTGAAGGCAGCCAAACACAGGCTGGTGCGAGGGGCAGGCGACGCCAACCTCACGCCGGACGAGTTGAGCACGCACCTGGTGGAGGTCGAAGCGTTGCTCAACTCCAGGCCCCTCGTGGCGGACACCAGCGACCCGAACGACGGGAGGCCATCACGCCTGGGCACTTGCTCATCGGCCAACCGCTGCTGGGCCTGCCGCACGGATTCACGCCCGAAGAGCCCAACAACAAGCCCGCACCCGTATACTTGAAGCGGTGGCAGCAGTTGTTGGAGCTCAAACTGCGCTTTTGGCGCAAGTGGTCGCGCGATTACCTGCTCAGCCTGCAGCAGCGAGCCCAGTGGAGCAAGGGCTGACTGGAGAGGACGGCAAGGTGCGGGTGGCCGAAATAAGAACGCCAGCCGGCGTGATTAAACGGCCCATCCGCAAACTGGCACCACTGCCAACGTGCTGAAGACCGGAGCTCTTCAGCGGGGCCGGAATGTTAGAGCAGAGAGTAAGAGAGAAGAGAGCCAAAAAGCCTCTCCAGCTTCGGGTGACCTGCAAAGCCGACCTTCGCGATCGCCGACGGCGAATTGGGTTGCGGGCAGCCGACGCTGGTTGATGGGAAGAGTGGAGTGGGATCGGACTTCACTAGTCGAAGTACGCCAAAAGCCACTGCACGTTTGTCACCAATAAACCCATTGAAATAAAATAAAAACCGCGTCTCATTCTAAATCATTTAGTTGTTTGCAAATCTAAAAAATATTCGACGAGTATTTCATCTGTTGTTCTCTTTACATTACACACTATTCAAATACTAGTATTTAATCATTGCATTTCATTACACAAATCACCAAAATCTAGAGCCCTTACCATGAAAACCAGGAGTACTGCGTTCTTAATTGATGAAGGTGAACGTCAGTCGAGTTTTAGCGTGTCTGGGCTGCCATCGGAGCGGCCCAGTATCACTCGCTTAATGAAGTATAGTTACGGAAGTAGCGAAGATCGCCCAACTGTACGCCAGAAGGCCCAGTTGTACATCAATCCGTAAAAATTTTCAAAAAAAAAAAAAACAATTTAAATTTGGGAATTTTGTAAAAAAAAATTTAAAAACTGGAATGAAACCAAACCGGAGCCCCAAACTACACAAAATTTTTGTTCTGTTCTAGTCGGAGTGTAAGGAGCAACTGAAAATATTAAGCAATAGAAAATATAACGATACACGATTTTGACAGCTATATGTGTTCCTAGGGTAATGTGATTGGCACAACAATCAGTTTATATAATCGAAAAAGGGGCATCAAGTCATCTGTGAAAAGAAAATACATTCAAGTTCTCAATGTTTCAAATTGGAGATTATGCCAAAAAAATGGTTGTAGCGGGTGGGTCTTAGGTGATTAACTGCTTAATTATCAGACAAAGTGAGATACATTTGTATCTTTAAGATACTTTTGTATCTGTGAGATAATTTTGTATTTTAGTTTACGCTATAGCTCGGCCAAACAGCGTCAGATCGGCGAAGGATCTACTTTCCCAGGATCGCAAGGATCCAGGCTATCGATTGGCATCAAAAAGTCGACTTCGAAAATGAGGCCGATTTTTAACAATTTTAATGATGTAATGTCGCACGCCCAGATCGGCCCACAAATAATGGAGAAAACAACAAAACAAAATATTCATTGTTGTTGTGGTCGATTTGTTGTACAACAAATGGTTGTTGTTGTACAAAAAATGGTTGTTGTTGTACAACAACAACTTTCAACTTGCGGTAGCTCAAATGGCCAAAAACGAGAAATTCAGATCTGGGATACCAGGCGAACAGAAATCAGCAGCAAGCAACTAAAAAGAAATTAAAATGAAAAAGTGGAGCATACTATTGGGGGAAAAAAACCAGCGATTTTCTGCGATTTCTGTTCGCCTGGTCCGGTCAGATCCGAAATTTCTTGGTTTGCGCCGATTGACGACAAATTTGATTTGCATTTTTCATTGCACTATATCTCGGCTATTTATGGACCGATCTGGACGTGCCATACCTTTTCGTGATCGAGAGAGTCCTGCTAACAGATTGGCATCATTCGCGAAAAATCCTCATGGTTATCATTGAAATTGCAAAAAATCGGCCTCACGGCCCTTACGATACTGCAAAAGTAGGGCCTTCGCCGATCTGATCCTGTTTGGCCGAGATATAGCGTAAACAAAAATACTGGTTTTTATACCCGGTACTCGAAGAGTATAGGTGTATATTCCGCCCCCTTCCGACTGCATAAGGGACGAAAATCTGTGGCATACACAATATTCACGATACGAGAAAACTGAAAACCCAGAATCATAGGGGATGACCATATTATTCAAGATTTGTGTGTCATCTCTAGAAATATCGCACTTTAAACGCATTTTGGCGCAAAACTCAAATTTGCGGACTACTAGTATGTCTGATTAGCTTTAGCGTTGATTAAATCCCTATACCTCCATTACTTCGTCCGATTTTGGCGCGGCACACCGGCTTGTAATCGTGACATCAGGATTCGGCGAAACGAAAACGAACGGGACACTTCCAGTTCCGTTAATATGTATACTCTTTTGTGGTTGGTTTTGCTCTTTAATGTTTTTTATATTTTAAATATAGTTTAATATATGCAGCCAGTGCAAGCGAGAGGGCCAGTAAAACATTCCAACAGTAAACAAGTTTCCGTAAAAAATAATTTTTTGTTAAAATAATATTTAGAAACATTTTCAATGGCGCTTTAGTTCCCCACGCAAACGTCCTGCCCCCTCCTATATTGTGGCTGAACACAATGGGACGCCGGAATATTTTGAGGAAGCATCCCAGTTGCCGAGTTGCGACGTGGGGGACAGTTGTGGCGGAAAATGAAAAAAACTTAGAAGGCGTAATGGACATCGAGGTCGTTTCGCGCGATGGATCGCTTTGTAAAGGAAACGTGCAGGATTCAATTCCGCGAATTCGCGGATAATGGCGTAAAGGGTGCAATCAGTCATAGTCTCTCCCAGTTTGGGAGAGTACACCATCTTTCGTATGGCATTTCTCGAATACCTATTGATCTGGCCACCGACTGCGATGATCTTGTGATCGCCCGTGTGCATTAAAATTAGACCAAAGTGATGATCGTGCATCACCAAATAGTTATCGCTGGGCGTATACTTGACAAGGTTGTAGCGCGGATTCGAATAGCTCAAATGATGCGACATAGGCTTCACACGGCAACGGCCCTCAAAGACGCACTTCCAGTCGATGTCCTTTAATTCGTTGGCACCGCTGCCCAAGTGCCAGCTGCTCTCCTGCGATCGTCGGGAACACATAAAAAAATATTTCCAAATTCTAAATTCGAAATTGTAAATTTTATTAAAAATTCGGCAGAATTTGAGGTCACTTTTTAACCATTTAACAAGTACTAGTACTCGTTGTGGGGTTCGATATAAAAACACTATCCGGTGATGGCACCGTCCCATATCCTCCTCCACTTTGAGGATATGAGTGAATGTAGATGGCATCACTTCAATGCATACTAAGGGCGCACTATAAGGATATCCCAGATATCTCATCTCCATCTCTGGATATATACGAAGTATGCACTATGGTCTGTGTGTGGGAAGCCATCATCATCAATGTCTTGGCAAATATGAATTTGCAACACACTCATCGATAAATACTTATTCAAATTGGGTACCTCGCGTCGTTTGAACTCGATCAGTACCGGATCATCATTCGTGGGTGACATAAAGTCGCCCAATAGCCGCTTCATCTCCGTCTTTGGTCTGATGGCCTGTTTGGCGATAGCCAAACGTTTATCGAACTCATCGGTGCCGTAGGGCAGGTTGGTGGTGCGGTATCTCAGCTGTACAACTTTTTTGATGATCTTCCGATTGCTCAGAAATCGCGTATCGTCTGCAGTGGCAAAGGAGTTGATGTAATCATCGTATGTGTCGAAATCTAATACACTAAAGTCTAATACACTTGTTGGCTGCTGCCCATTTAGAAAAGTGTCTAAGAAAAGTGTGTAGCATACAACGTACAGGGGTTAGGAGCAGATGAAACTCAAATTGATGGAAGGACGTACGCGCTGGCTTCGGCTTTTGTCTCTGGTCGGCTGGGTATGGGCATTGAGGACAGGGTACCACCAATTTGGGGGCTCCCGCGTAGAGTTGCAGGGAGAAGTGTTTAAAAATTATAGTTATCGCGTACAAGGAGGAAATGGTGAACGGGAGAGGGGATGTAGGAGGTCATAGGGATAGGTCAGCAGCTATAGGAGAAAGGGGATACTGTCAATAGTCAGGTCTCTGTTGGTTGTGGGATCGCCAAGTGCGAACACGCCCACCCTGCCATAATCCTTAAGGGCCAATTCAATTTATTATTAAGGATCCCTCCAACAGAGCTGTCGGTAGATTACACTGCTACAAGACGATGCTGCATGGTTTCTATTAACGATATTTAGCCTTGATTCATTTCAATACTAATTTTATTTAGCAAATCCAAAATAATTCATTTACGGTACGAACCATCCTAACTCTAACTGCACCTAGCATTAAATAATCAGTATAATATATGGATAAAGAATATATATAGGCTTATAAGTTGTAATAGGGGAAGGTTAAGGGGAAATCAATTCATAATAATCCTTTAGCTAGGGGTATTAGGATGATAATATTTGATAATAGTAATAATGTAGTGAAATAGTGATAGTGTAAGGTAATAGAAATGTAATGTAATGTAATAATGGGAATATGGTATATGTGTAGGTGATATTTCAATGATTTGCGATTTAAGAAAAATATTCAAAATTAAACAAGAGTAAGTTTTGTTTTAACGCTGGCCAATGCAAAGCCAAGAAAATCGAAAAAAAAACAGCTTTCCATGTATATGGTCATTTCGGGATTATTGCAAGTTCAGAGAGAAAAGTTACCGCAAATTCAAGTGTATTAAATACCAAATGGGTATTATAACCACTCACGATACTGATGTCCATTACGACTCCCACGCAGAAAGATCTTTCGTTGTGTAGATGGCTGGATGATGAGGTGAATAGGTGATTATATGATGAGATGATGAATGCGGGGTAACCACACTCTCGACTGCAATGTTAATATCATATTAATTTTACATATATAACCAAACAAAAATCCGATTGGCAATTTTGACCATGTACATGCGCTCCCTTTTTTTTTCTTTCTATCCGTTTATATCAAGCAAACATGGCTTATTCATATTTTAGCCGTTTAATTACACAAATTTTAATTCATAAACGGACGAAACCAAACGGGGTTGTCGTATCAGGTCTATAATCGCAACTACAAACTAATTCCGCAGCCTGTTCGATGCCTCCAAACTGAGTTGCGTGTTCATCCGTGGTTTCTCCAGGGCACCGGGTGTCAAAACAGCTGACGAAGCAAGAGGGTCAATGACCGCGGTACACCCACGATCAAGAGGTTAGGCCAGCGGGAACTCTCTTGCTGTGGCCATATATGTGGGCCTAAATCTTTCCTTAGCCCATCAACATCAGCTGCCGCGGTCTTGCTTGGTGGATCTCTGCTGCCTCCTGCGCTAGGAACTCCGTCCTCGAAATCACTCGGCTCGCACCCGAATATAAAACCAAAGAGGTTCTAGACGATTCGCGGTGCGGGTATGAACCGCTACCGGAAGATGTGGGCTTATGGTCTTGTCCCTGCTGGATCACTGCGGTAACCTCGCACCCTGCCACAGAGGTGCTGCCGTGTGCTTGCTGATTAGGTGCACCTCCCGGTATATGGAAAAGTCTGTGAAAATGTATTTTTTCAAAACAATCCACCTTGCTGTGTCGAACCCGTACTCACGGGGATCTTCGGGTTATAATTTTAATACACAATCAATTGGCGTGGTGTCGGGCGCTACACAGGTTAATGGCTATAACAAAAATCACGACTGGACACCTTGACGGCCACGAGGAGAAAGAGGTCGACTCTGCATCGCCAAGGGAGGTAGACCACGGTTTTTTCTTCCTTTTTTCTTTCTTCCGTTGCCTGGCTCTTTAGCTAAAAGCAAATTAGCAATAATTTTCAGGGCAATACGGAATGCAAACAATGGGACGGCGTTGCCACCTTGTTCCAAAACAGGTGTTCGGGCCGAAAGCTCTATGAAAGCTCCTATGATCGTAAATCAGTATTTTTTTTTTCGAACTATTTCCCAACGAATATCCGAAGAAAAACCGTTGCCATTCAAAAGGCACGACAGGCGTCGAACATTACACACCCCCACACTTTGGGGGTTCCACCTACCAAAGCGTGATCCGCGCTTGGAGTGCTATTGACCTAGGCAGTGGTATCAGGTTGTATTTACTGTTTGATATCCTTAGCGTGATATTTTCCAATAAACCGTCCCTGACAGTCTTCTAACTCGTAGTAGCTGTTTCCGAGTCTCCGCTTAATTCGTGCCTTCCGAAAAGTAGGGGCCAGTTTTGCGTTAAACCCTTTGGTAAAGCTGCTCTGCTCAAAATTTCGTCTATATACGGCTTGACCCACTTGAAAAGTAACTTCTCGACTTCGAAGGTTATACGTCGTTTCATTTCTTATATGCTGCTTTTGCATTGCCTTCGCAGCTGTCTTCCGATCTTCTAACATGCTTAGGTTTCTTAGTAGTTAATACGTGGAACCGCTAGTTATCATATTTTGGCCAAAAGCAACACGGTATGGGCTACTTTTGACAGCTGCATGCATACTAGATCGCAACGCACAAGCGATGAAGCTAAGCTGTTCGTCCCAATTGGATCGGTCGGGCTTAATGTACGCCTTAATAGCGGCTAGTACGGAGCGATTTACGCGCTCGGACGCATTCGTTTGTGGGGCGTACGCGGCGGTGTAAGAATGTCGAATTTCGTATTTTTCCAATAGGTCATTGAACTTGTGCGATTTGAATTGCACACCATTATCCGACACTATCACTTCCGGTACTCCGAAGCAATGGAATAGGTCTTCCTCCATGAACTTGATCACTGCCTCCGCCGTAAATTTCTTTACCACCTTAAGAAAAGGGAATTTTGAGAAGTGATCGAGTACTACAAAGATGCCGATATTTCCCGATCGACTTCGAGGGTACGGGCCTAAGAAATCTACGTACAGCTTTTGGAAAAATCGGTCGGTTTCTACTGCTTTGCCCATTCGCGGACGAAGAGGGTGATTCGGATGCTTGCAACATTTGCACAGCTCGCAAGTATTGACAAAGTCTTTAACATCGCCAACTAAGTTGGGCCAATAATAAAAACGTCGAATTCTTTCTAGCGTCTTATTGATCCCACTGTGGGACGCTAATGGATGTTCGTGGCCTTGCTTAAGCACTTCTGTCACCAGAACTCTGGGAACCCAAAGTTTCCAACACATGTCGTCGCTAATTTTATCGCCAGCGGCGTGTTCCGCGCGACGATATATGAATTTATCCACTACCCTGACATCGGGTAACCGAGACGGATTAGCCTGGATTTTCGACATGAGTTCTTGGTATTCGGCTGATTGAAAGGCGTCAGAGTTTAGATCCACGAGACTATCAATGCCAATATACGAGAGATCCTCGGTATGCACTCGTGACAATGCATCCGGTACGATATTCTGACTTCCTTTTCTGTGCAAAATCTTGAAAGTAAAGCCCTGCAGTTTTAGTGCCCATCGCGCAAGCCTTGAGCTTAAATCGGCTTGGGACATCAGCCATTTTAGCGATGCATGATCGGTAATAATGGAAAACTGATGACCTTCTACATAGGCTCTGAATTTCTTCACGCACATTACCGCTGCCAAACACTCTTTTTCTGTCACGGAATAATTACGTTGACATTGGTTTAATTTGCGCGTCATAAATGCGATGGGTACCTCGTTTCCATTTTCATCCGTTTGCATCAAGACGCCGCCAACACCGGTGTGACTCGCATCGCAATGGATGGAAAACGGTATGGTGAAATTGGGACGGTGAAATTAGCACGGGAGCGTCACACATCGTTTCTTTTAAGGTGTCAAACGCTTTCTGTGCCTCCTCTGTCCATTCAAATTTTCGCCGGGTCTTAAGCGTATCTGAAATCGGGGCGGCGATACCCTCATAGTTTTTTATGAATTTATGGTACCAACCAGTTAGACCTAAAAACCTACGGACTTGCTTCCGCGGTACCGGAAACTCTTGAATCGCTTAGACCTTCTCAACATCTGTCTGAATAGTTCCGTGGCCTATAACGTGGCCTAAATATTTGACTTCCTGTAGGCAAAATTTTGACTTCTCCACGTTAATGGTCAGACCCGCGTCTCGTAATCTGCCAGACAAGATATTGAGGGCTTGTATATGTTGCTCAAACGATTCGGAGACAACCAGCAAATCGTCGAGGTAAACAAATATCTCGGTTCTTAAATTTGGTGGTATCACCTTATCCATCAGCTTGGACATGGTTTGCGGCGCATTACATAAACCAAATGGCATCACGGTGTACTGATACAACGGACGTCCGGGAATAGTAAACGCCGTTTTTTCACGCGCGCTCACTTCCAACGGAATCTGCCAATATGCATCCTTCAAGTCAATACTTGAGACGTACTCAGCTCGAGGGAGACGACTAAGAATACCATCGATTAGGGGCATGGGATAAGCGTTTTTGACTGTAACTTCGTTGAGTTTCCTGCTGTCAATGCACAATCGCACCTTTCCAGGTTTACGAACGAGGACTACTGGTGAGGACCATGCGCTATCTGACTCTTCGATTACCCCAAGAGCTATCATTCGGTCTATATCTAGGTACATCTGTTTTTCTATGGCTGGAGACACGGCATAGTGTCGCTGCTTAATTGCTTTAGCGTTGCCCACATCAATGTCGTGCGACAGCCAGCTCGTTTTCCCAAGACCTTGCTTCGCAAAGGAGGGGAACATGTTGACCGTTTTCGCCAACTGATCTTGCTGTGTCTTTGACAATGGCACGTGCAACGTACTATCGAAAGAAATACTGGCCATTCGTGGACTGGCTGACTTGTTTGCCAGAAACGCCGGTAATAAGTCAAAACAGGACCAAAAATCGATGCCCAGATATAAATCTTGCGCCAAAGAAGGGACGATAAACAATTTTAACAATTTACTCTCGCCTTGAAATCCAATTTCAGTCGTGATCTTGCCAATTATAGGTTGACTCTGACCATCGGCCGTTCGTACTGCTATTTTCACAGGCTTCAACTGAGTCTGATCCCGGACCAGATCGGCTGCAAACGCTCCACCTATACAACTAATGGATGCACCAGTGTCCATAAGTCCACTGAGCGTCCTTCCTAGCACGGTCACTTGGGCATAGGGTCTCCAGTCATTAGACGCATTAACGACGGACGCCAATACATTTGCGCGCTCGTTTTTGACCATTTGGCGATATTTGAGCAATCACTTGCGAGATCGATTCGGAAAAATGGGTTCTGTTCGGGCCAGCCGCTAACCAACAGGCCTAACTTAGAATACACTTTAGAATAAAAGGCACTGTAAGCACCAGCATTCAGCAGCGCTGCTGCGCTCTCCCTCTGTAAAGGGCGCTCTGCAGCCGCCGCTTCGGCTCTAGCTTATCTAGCCGACGGTGCCAATTAGTCAGTAATCTGCTAACCTCTCTGCGCATTGGTTACATTTGGATCTCGGTCACGTTTATCAGGTTGTGCTAAGAGCAAGCAATCGGCTTCCGCTATCAGCCGCTTGTATAAATAAAAACTATTAAATTTGGAACAATTCGGCTTATTATTTTGGACAAAATAGGTGCCAAAAAAGCTTGGCATCTCAAACATTGGTGACCCCGACGTGATTAAAGACATTGGCTAATCGCGTTTCGTATAAAACATTTAAATTAAACATTATTCGGGTCTGGCTTTGAATCACAACCAAATACATTGTGCAGCGTTTAAAACGGTTTATGTGCAAATTCAGTGCGAGCGCGGCCGTCTGAGATTCCGTTGCTTTAATCGTTCGAATCTCTCATTCTATGCTCAGCCGCAGACACTGTCGTTGACTTTTCGTGTCTCTCATTCTCGCTCCAGCCGCTGTTCACCGTCGCATAATCGTCGAATCCTCCATTCTCTGCACAACTGCAGCCACGGTTTCGGCTTTCGCGTCTACACGTACGCAGTCTGTTCGCAGTCGCCTAAACGGTTATCTATTCTCCGCTAGTTCATTGCATTTCACACCGTTAAGCATGGAAGGCGATCTAAATACAGGCGCGGGTGGAAATATTGTGACGGCTAATAACGGGCTGAGTCTTTATAAACGCAAAGTTCAGTCGTTATATGATCGAATGAGCGGGCTCGGCGACTCCTTCGCTGGCGATAAGATCGATTGTTTGAACCCCACGGAAATCGACGTTCGAATTGAAATCCTGGCAGAAATTCGAAAGGAGTTTAATAAGGCGCACAACGAACTGAAAGCACTCAATCAGGACGAGATTGGGAGTGCGATGCGCAACAACTTTGATACGCTCTTCATATCGTTGAAGGCTGAGCTATTGGCTGCTCTCGAATTAGGCCACTCGCGCGCTGCTGCCAATTCGACGACCGTACCAAACCATTCTGGACACAGTACCATCATTATGGCTCACAAGCAGCGACTTCCTGAGCTAAAAATACCCAAGTTCTCCGGTGAATACGTCGAATATTCGGATTTTATGGCTATGTTCAATTCGATCATAGACGCGGATGCGGATCTCAGTGACATCGAGAAGTTCCAGCACCTTCGCTCTAGCCTCGCTGATGTGGCTTTGGATTCGGTTCGATCTTTGGAACTCTCCAGTGCCAATTATCGTGTGGAGCTGGATATACTAAATAAACGTTTCAGTAATAAACGACTTGTTTTTCAGGCACACATCAAGAAGATTCTTGGGCTCAAGAGAGTGGATTTGCCATCTCCCAAAAGGCTTCGGGAGTTTTCGGATGCAGTCAACTTACATATGCGCGCCTTGCAGACATTGGGAACGGATTTCGAGATATCCAATTGCATGATAATCAACATGCTGCTGCAGAAGTTGGACGCTAAGACTCAAATTAAGTGGGAAGAACAACTGTCGTCGGATGCTATACCTACAGCAATGGATTTCTATGGATACTCGGAGAAGCGATGCCAGAAAATGGAGAATTTGGAATACTCTACAGCGGCACCCGCTAGCAGCGCTCAGGTGGGAAAAAACCATAATTTGCCGTTCAAAAAAACGTTTGTAGCCTCCAATTCTTCAACCGACTCGTCTGGATGCAGTTTTTGCCAGTCAGCGGGACATGGCATATACTCCTGCAAGATGTTCGGGAATTTGTCTCCGTTGCTGCGCCACAAGGAAGTGAAGAAGCTTTCCCTTTGTTTCAACTGAAGGCAGGGCATCGGACTCGTGCATGTAACAGTGGAAAATGTCGAGTTTGCGGTGGGAGGCATCATAGTTTGTTGCATTTCGAAAATCTGCAATCCACAACTCAGTGCTCCCCAGATCTTTCCGCTCCAGATCTAACGCTCCAACCAGACGCTATTTCTGCCGCTCAGGATTCTGTTAGCAGCTCACCTTCCCCTGCCTCTACCTCTCTTGCTGCCCAAGGTCTTCAATCTGATGTTGTGCTTCTGGCTACTAAATCGAGTGGCAGCAATTCAAGAGTTGACGGCAGGCATGGAATGGCGCTATGTTCCCACATCTTTAAATCCTGCTGACGTTCTCTCTAGAGGATCGCTTCCCCACCAACTTATCCAGTCAGAGCTGGTAGGCTCCAACGAAGAGTGGCCTTTAACTCCTGTTCCTGAAGCAGCAACGGCAGAGCTTCGCAAGCGTGTATTGCTGATTGCGTCTCCACATACCGATCTCACTTCAGAATGCAAATTTACAAACTCATTCTTCGGCATGCAGCGCACATTCGCCTACATGCATAAATTTGTTCATCGTCTTCGGCATTCTGGACTCACCGTTTCTGATATTCGGCAGGGAACGCATCTTCTAATCCGACACATTCAGCTGTCTAACTTGTGGATGGATATAAAGGAAATTCGAGGCAATGGTCAAGTCAGGAAATCCAGTTCAATCAGCTCACTCTCTCCGTTCATCGATCAGAATGGATTACTAAGAGTTGGAGGTCGTCTTGGAAACTCATCTCTGGGATTTGATGCTCAGCACCCGCTTATTCTGCCAAAGGGACATCCCATAACTTGTGCTCTGATAAGGTACTCACGAGAGGAACCTTCATGCTGGACCCCGCGCACTACTTGCCAAAATTCGACTGGAATATTGGCCCATTGGCGGAATCAAAGCAGTATCCAAAGTAGTCAGCAAGTATGTGAGATGCTTCAGGACTAGGCCGCGCATGGTTCAGCACATCATGGGACATCTGCCCAAGGAGCGATTGGAGGGATGTCGACCCTTTGAAGTCACTGGAGTGGATTACTGTGGGCCCTTTTTCTACAGATCAGAAATCCGCACGAGGCCACCCATCAAGTGCTACATCAGTGTATTCATTTGCTTTACTTCTAAGGCTATACACATGGAGCTCGTAAAGGACCTGACCACCGCTTCGTTTTTAGGCGCATTAAAGCGTTTCACTTCCACGCGAGGAAGGCCAAGTCAAATTTGGTCCGACAATGCGACCAACTTAGTTGGCGCCAAGAACGAGCTTTTGGAGCTCAAGAAACTAGCTATGAGCGACTCGCATATCAAAGAGGTCCATGAATCCTGCTTGGCTGACTCGATCGACTGGCGCTTCATCCCACCACGCTCTCCGCACTTTGGCGGATTGTGGGAAGCTGCCGTGAAGACAGCAAAACATCACCTGTACCGCTCAGTTGGGCCCTCTGTGCTTGACTTCGACGAGCTGCGCACCCTGATCTGCCAGATCACGGCAATAGTTAATTCTCGCCCTTTGCTCTCACTTTCAGAAAATCCTGCTGATTTAGATGTCCTGACTCCTGCTCATCTGCTTTTAGGTGGTCCACACGAGACAATCCTCGAGCCTGACCTAACGAAGCCCAACTATAATCGTCTGGATGGCTGGCAACGGGTCACTCAACTGCAGCAGATATTCTGGAGCCGCTGGCGCGAAGAGTATCTAACTCTTTTGCAAGAGCGGTCGAAATGGCGGACTCCCACGCACAATCTTTGCGTAAACGATCTCGTGCTGATTAAGGACGAAAATCTTCCTCCAATGCGTTGGCCACTGGCTAGAGTGGTCGAGGTCTTCAAGGGCAAGGATGGAGTGAGCCCCGTCGCTGATTTAAGGACTGCCACAGGAACCGTCAGAAGGGCCGTTACCCGGCTATGTGTACTGCCCCTCAAGGAATCTGTTGAAAGACTGGCTTCCAACAGGAAGCTAACCGCTAACCAACAGGCCTAACTTAGAATACACTTTAGAATAAAAGGCACTGTAAGCACCAGCATTCAGCAGCGCTGCTGCGCTCTCCCTCTGTAAAGGGCGCTCTGCAGCCGCCGCTTCGGCTCTAGCTTATCTAGCCGACGGTGCCAATTAGTCAGTAATCTGCTAACCTCTCTGCGCATTGGTTACATTTGGATCTCGGTCACGTTTATCAGGTTGTGCTAAGAGCAAGCAATCGGCTTCCGCTATCAGCCGCTTGTATAAATAAAAACTATTAAATTTGGAACAATTCGGCTTATTATTTTGGACAAAATAGGTGCCAAAAAAGCTTGGCATCTCAAACAGGTTCTTTTAAATCCGGGGTTAACATACGAGTATGTGAGGAAAAGTCGGGGAGATAAGGTATAACCGGGAGTGATGAAACGGTCGAAGCTTCGATCACTGGGTGTTCGTTGCTTTCGAACTGATTGATCTGCGTGCACTCGACGATGGTGCACGACTTGCTAAGTTTTTTGGATCGTTACATCTGGAACACGACGGTTTGTACGTATCACTTTTGCCACAGCCGTAGCAAAAGACGGTTCGATCCCCTACGCAATCTTGATATCGATGTCCAATAGTACCACAATTCCAACAGGAAAAGCTGACTGCTGCGACCACTAGCGGCTCTATTCCATCGACCTCAGGTTCATCTTCCGGATCTGTCTGCAACATAATTTCATGAACCTGTCTTCGCATAGGAATACGCTTTGGTTCCGTGCTGACACTAGACTTAGCCACAGACTGGATAAACCTCTCGCATGTGCGCACTATGTTTCGCAATTGCGCTACAGTCAGAACCAGAATATACAATATTTCGTGTTGGATGTCTGACAAAAGATTCGACTTCAGCACTTCCAACAGTGCCATTTCGGACATGGGGCTTACTAACTTGTCTGCTAGCGCTACGATGGCTTCGTACAACGTGTCAAATGGCTCGTTCTGCTTGTGCTTTCATTGCACTATAGCCGTACGAATTTCTAAATCGGTACGCCCATCTCTAAATCGGATTTTAAGGGCTGAACTTAACTGAGGCCAGTTCACCGAGGGTACGCTTTTATGATAGCGCCAAAACCACTCGCTAGCACTGCCTTCAAAAAGGTAAATTCCGTTTCGTGCAACCAGATCAAGGTTTCCTTCCAAGGTCTGCTTGGTAAGGGCTTCTATTCGATATATAAAATCTACTACCGACATAGACGAATTTCCGGAAAATCGTACTTTCCACCCTGCGATTATTTGTCCAATCCTATCTGGTCGTAGTCCCGCTATCTGTTGCGATCCCCATAATGTGGCTGAGACATTCGAATCGTTAGCCTGCTTGTGACAACAAACTGATTTGAGCCATGGCATCCGTCAACGCCTGTGACATTTGAGCCAAGCCTGGGTTGGCTGCATCCGCAGTTTCACGGTTTGGAGGTGGCATGTTTGGCACAATGGCCTCAGGTGGACCAACGGAGGGCAGGTTCTCAACACTCACAGATGTATCTGCGGCCAAACCCTGAGATCGGGTTCTCATTCGAACTTGAATCGGAGGAATCTTCGTTAGAAACGCTCGCCTGTGCTAAGGCTAATTCCTGTGCCAAGCTAGGAGCGGATGGTTGAAGGGGCTTGTTGCACGCCGGGCACACTGTCTTTTGACCGCCTCTCGTATTAAAACAAACTCGATGAAACACGTGATTACAGCTGGTTCTGAACAGCTGGGCTCGATATTCTACCTGTCTCACGCAGATACAGCTGATAATATCGGAGTTGTCGTTCTGGTTTACCTCCTCAAAGCTCCAATCTAGGGACATTTTATTCTAATTCAAAGAAAAATATTCTTCCTCTGCTACACTCTATTTTTACCTTCTAACTAAAAAACTAGAAATTTCTATACTTTATAATTAAAATTCCGAAACCATGCAAGCAATCGTCCAACAGCAGTGTTTTCCCCTAACTGACTTTTGGACAATATTAACACTGGACTATCAATACAAGGGGTCATCGGATAAATACTGGGGCCGTACGGTAGTTCTCAACCACTGTCCGACATCCGAGCAATCCTAAACCCTGATGAAATATTGAGGATTAGAAAAAGTGAAAAAGATGGAAATGAAGGAAGAAGTAAGTGAAAAAGGAAGGTTTCTGCTGACCCAAGGAATACACCATCTTTGATGCTATTGCTTCCGTTCGCGGGCAGGCCGTAGCGTTAAGCCACTGAGTAATCTGATCCAGGCCAAAACTTCCGACAATGATCAGCAATGGTACGGACAAGCTCATCCTCCAAACAACACGTTCCCATTTTCGTGGGTAGGCAGTAGAGCTAGTCCACTTTGGAACCTACATCCAACAAAAACATTGAACGGCGCTTTTTAGCGGAGTTGCTCATCCGGCCAGATACTAACTGTTCGTTATGATGCCCAGTATTTTGATTAAACTTGAGCGCGGGGGTTTCAGTTGTTGTACAAACTGCTTGCAATCCAGCAACTCAAGTCTTAATCAGCTTGACATTGAACGACAATGTATCTCTAGAAGGAGAAAAGGGTGAGGGAATAAGTCGCAAGACACTACATTGATATGCAGCACTCATAGGTGTTGATGACTTTTATCAAATGTTCTTGGTCGGGGAAAGCCGAAGAAGGCCCCAAGTTGGGCGCCAAAAAATTTTGAATACAACTCCATGCTACCACTTTGACAAATTTGCCAAACTCTACGATCGCTCTTTACCTGTAGCATACAACGTACAGGGGTTAGGAGCAGATGAAACTCAAATTGATGGAAGGACGTACGCGCTGGCTTCGGCTTTTGTCTCTGGTCGGCTGGGTGTGGGCATTGAGGACAGGGTACCACCAATTTGGGGGCTCCCGCGTAGAGTTGCAGGGAGAAGTGTTTAAAAATTATAGTTATCGCGTACAAGGATGAAATGGAGAACGGGAGAGGGGATGCAGGAGGTCATAGGGATAGGTCAGCAGCTATAGGAGAAAGGGGATACTGTCAATAGTCTCTGTTGGT
The DNA here is from genome assembly GCA_005876895.1 of Drosophila azteca. Lineage (NCBI taxonomy): Eukaryota > Metazoa > Arthropoda > Insecta > Diptera > Drosophilidae > Drosophila > Drosophila azteca. The sequence goes on from VCKU01000055.1 coordinate 128,608, forward strand.
TGTGTGATCGCCAAGTGCGAACACGCCCACCCTACCATGATCCTTAAGGGCCAATTCAATTTATATTAAGGATCCCTCCAACAGAGCTGTCAGTAGATTACAGTGCTACAAGACGATGCTTCATGGTTTCTACTAACGATATTTAGCCTTGATTCATTTCAATACTAATTTTATTTACCAAATCCAAAATACTTCATTTACGGTACGAACCAACCTAACTCTAGCTGCACCTAGCATTAAATAATCGGTATATTATATGGAACAAGAATATATAGGCTTATAAGTTGTAATAGGGGAAGGTTAATTCATAATAATCGTATAGCTAGGGGTATTAGGATGATAATATTTGATAATAGTAATAATGTAGTGAAATAGTGATAGTGTAAGGTAATAGTAATAATGTAATGTAATAATGGGAATATGGTATATGTGTAGGTGTTATTTCAATGATTTGCGATTTAAGAAAAATATTCAAAATTAAACAAGAGTAAGTTTTGTTTTAACGCTGGCCAATGCAAAGCCAAGAAAATTGGGAAAAAAACAGCTTCCCATGTATATGGTCATTTCGGGATTATTGAAAGTTTAGAGAGAAAAGTTACCGCAAATTCATGTGTATTAACTACCAAATGGGTATTATAACCACTCACGATACTGATATCCATTACGACTCCCACGCAGAAAGATCTTTCGTTGTGTAGATGGCTGGATGATGAGGTGAATAGGTGATATGATGAGATGATTAGATGATGAGATGATTAATGATGAGATGATGAATGCGGGGTAACCACACTCTCGACTGCAATGTTAATATCATATTAATTTTACATATATAACCAAACAAAAATCCGATTGGCAATTTTGACCATGTACATGCGCTCCCTTTTTTTTTCTTTCTATCCGTTTATATCAAGCAAACATGGCTTATTCATATTTTAGCCGGTTAATTACACAAATTTTAATTCATAAACGGACGAAACCAAACGGGGTTGTCGTATCAGGTCTATAATCGCAACTACAAACTAATGCCGCAGCCTGTTCGATGCCTCCAAACTGAGTTGCGTGTTCATCCGTGGTTTCTCCAGGGCACCGGGTGTCAAAACAGCTGACGAAGCAAGAGGGTCAATGACCGCGGTGCACCCACGATCAAGAGGTTCGGCCAGCGGGAACTCTCTTGCTGTGGCCATATATGTGGGCCTAAATCTTTCCTTAGCCCATCAACATCAGCTGCTGCGGTCTTGCTTGGTGGATCTCTGCTGCCTCCTGCGCTAGGAACTCCGTCCTCGAAATCACTCGGCTCGCACCCGAATATAAAACCAAAGAGGTTCTAGACGATTCGCGGTGCGGGTATGAACCGCTACCGGAAGATGTGGGCTTATGATCTGGTCCCTGCTGGATCACTGCGGTAACCTCGCACCCCGCCACAGAGGTGCTGCCGTGTGCTTACTGATTAGGTGCACCTCCCGGTATATGGAAAAGTCTGTGAAAATGTATTTTTTCAAAACAATCCACCTTGCTGTGTCGAACCCGTACTCACGGGGATCTTCGGGTTATAATTTTAATACACAATCAATTGGCGTGGTGTCGGGCGCTACACAGGTTAATGGCTATAACAAAAATCACGACTGGACACCTTGACGGCCACGAGGAGAAAGAGGTCGACTCTGCATCGCCAAGGGAGGTAGACCACGGTTTTTTCTTCCTTTTTTCTTTCTTCCGTTGCCTGGCTCTTTAGCTAAAAGCAAATTAGCAATAATTTTCAGGGCAATCCGGAATGCAAACAATGGGACGGCGTTGCCACCTTGTTCGGGCCGAAAGCTCTATGAAAACTCCTATGATCGTAAATCAGTATTTTTTTTTTTCGAACTATTTCCCAACGAATATCAGAAGAAAAACCGTTGGCATTCAAAAGGCACGACAGGCGTCGAATATTACAAGTGTTCAGTGTCTTTAATTGTTTTTTGGTGTAAATAATTAAAAATGTTTGTGTTATGGTAGTGTTTTAGTGTTTCTGTTCATTGTAGAGTTTTGTGTGATTCTGTATAAACATTATGTTTAATACAGTTTTCCTATTGAAAAAATATACAATAGGAGGCGAACTTCAATTCAATCCATCGAAGCCGCAGGGATTCTGCGGGTAACAAACTTCATCTTGGTTTAATATTATACGACATGTCTTTACGTCTCCCATTTATGTCAATATATCTGAGATCTAGGCGGCATGGAATACGAGTATTGTCTGTCATCTGTTGTTCTCTTTGCATTACACACTATACAAATACTAGTATTTAATCATTACATTTCATTACACAAATCACCAAAATCTAGAGACCTTACCATGAAAACCAGGAGTAGTGCGTTCTTAATTGATGAAGGTAAACGTCGATTTTTAGCGTGTCTGGGCTGCCATCGGAGCGGCCCAGTATCACTCGCTTAATGAAGCATAGTTACGGAAGTACCGAAGATCGCCCAACTGTAGGCCAGAAGGCCCAGTTGTACATCAATCCGTAAAAATTTTCAAAAACTCAAAAAAAAACAAATTTTAATTTTGGGAATTTTTTAAAAAAATTTTAAAAACTGAAATCTGAATCCAAACCGGAGCCCTAAACTACACAAAATTTTTGTTCTGTTCTAGTGTAAGGAGTGTAAGGAGCAACTGAAAATATTAAGCAATAAAAAATAAAACGATACACGATTTTGACAGCTATATGTGTTCCTAGGGTAATGTGATTGACACAACAACCAGTTAATATAATCGAAAAAGGGACATCAAGTCATCTGTGAAATGAAAATACATTCAAGTTCTCAATGTTTAAAATTGGAGATTATGCCAAAAAAAATGGTTGTAGCGGGTGGGTATTAGGTCAAAAAGCGTCAGATCGACGAAGGACCTACTTTCCCAGGAACGCAAGGATCCAGACTATCGATTGGCATCAAAAAGTCGACTTCGAAAATGAGGCCGATTTTTGGCAATTTCAATGATGTAATGTCGCACGCCCAGATCAGCCCACAAATAATGGAGAAAACAACAAAAAAAAAATGCATTGTTGTTGTGGTCGATTTGTTGTACAACAAATGGTTGTTGTTGTACAACAACAACTTTCAACTTGCGGTAGCTCAAATGGAAAAACGAGAAATTCAGATCTGGGATACCAGGCAAAAGGAAATCAGCAGTAACCAACTAAAATTAAATTAAAATTAAAAAGTGGAGCATACTTTTGGGGGCAAAAAACCAGCGACCTTCTGCGATTTCTGTTCGCCTGGTACTCAGATCCGAAATTTCTTGGTTTTTGCGCCGATTGACGACAAATTTGATTTGAATTTTTCATTGCACTATATCTCGGCTATTTATGGACCGATCTGGACGTGCCATACCTTTTCGTGATCGGGAGAGTCCTGCCAACAGATTGGCATCATTCGCGTAAAATCCTCATTGTTGTCATTGAAATTGCATAAAATCGGCCTCACCGACCCTTACGATACTGGGAAAGTAGGTCCTTCGCCGATCTGATCCTGTTTGGCCGAGATATATCGTAAACAAATACTGGTTTTTATACCCGGTACTCGAAGAGTATAGGTGTATATTCCGCCCCCTTCCGACTGCATAAGGGACGAAAATCTGTGGCATACACAATATTCACGATACGAGAAAACTGAAAACCCAGAATCATAGGGGATGACCATATCTATCAGAGTGTTGAATCTGGACTAGTTCGGATTATTAATGGAGGAACGATTTGGCGAAGGAATGGTCCGAACATTAAAAATTTAAAAAAAGCAATAAATGCAATATGCAACATTATTGTTTTTAGCATTTTTTGAGGGTTGCCATGTAGATGCCATGTATAGTTTCATGGCGGCGAGCTTTCGAACGGATATCATTTAATATTTGTGTGTCATCTCTAGAAATATCGCACTTTAAACTTGTAATCGTGACATCAGGATTCAGCGAAACGAAAACTTCCAGTTCCGTTAATATGGATACTCTTTTGTGGTTGGTTTTGCTCTTTTATGTTTTTTATATTTTAAACATAGTTTAATATATGCAGCCAGTGCAAGCGAGAGGGCCTGTAGCATACAACGTACAGGGGTTAGGAGCAGATGAAACTCAAATTGATGGAAGGACGTACGCGCTGGCTTCGGCTTTTGTCTCTGGTCGGCTGGGTGTGGGCTTTGAGGACAGGGTACCACCAATTTGGGGGCTCCCGCGTAGAGTTGCAGGGAGAAGTGTTTAAAAATTATAGGTTTCGCGTACAAGGAGGAAATGGAGAATGGGAGAGGGGATGCAGGAGGTCATAGGGATAGGTCAGCAGCTATAGGAGAAAGGGGATACTATCAATAGTCAGGTCTCTGTTTATTGTGTGATCGCCAAGTGCGAAAACGCCCACCCTACCATGATCCTTAAGGGCCAATTCAATTTATATTAAAGATCCCTCCAACAGAGCTGTCGGTAGATTACGCTACTACAAGACGATGCTGCATGGTTTCTATTAACGAGATTTAGCCTTGATTCATTTCAATACTAATTTTATTTAGCAAATCCAAAATAATTCATTTACGGTACGAACCATCCTAACTCTAACTGCACCTAGCATTAAATAATCAGTATAATATATGGATAAAGAATATATATAGGCTTATAAGTTGTAATAGGGGAAGGTTAAGGGGAAATCAATTCATAATAATCGTATAGCTAGGGTTATTAAATTCGTTAATGCAAAAAAAAATTGGATACAAATTACGTTTTAGCAACGCGACATTATGGTCTACCTCATGACCATAGATTCCGATAAAGTAATACAAGAAATTTCTTTTAACAGCTACAATCAAAGATGTTCATGTCATGTGGTCATTGAAAATTGTTTTAACATTGCATTGGTATTTGGGAGAAACTCGTGCACGATGGCCTACAAACACAAGTTGGACAAACCAGCAACCTCACTTCTTCATTCTTCATAGATTAAACACTTACGATACTGTTATTAATGGTGCTCCACGCAGAAAGATCTTTCCTTGTGTTAGCTGTGATGATGATGATGAGTAGATGGATGAATAAATGAATGGGTATCGGCATGAACGGAGGAGTGTTACAATGATGATGTGTCTCTGTGATGGTAGATATAACGTTATTAGTACGAGGTTAACCCAATGCTTATTATAATTGTTTTTTTTTTCTTTTGACCTGGACATGAATTCTCTCCTAGAGATACATCTTTCAATATTCAATATTTAATCAGTGAGAACATTATTTACAGGGAGTATCCATAATTTACTCTCCTTCCTTTTTTTTACTGCAATACTAATTCTAAGATAAAAAAAATTCATGTCAAGTTCCAAATCTCGTTTTTTTTTTTTTCGATATCCACTGCTGTTAAGGCTTGGTCTACAGAGGCCAACCGAACTGCTATCCGCTGATCCAAGTTGGATATGCCGATTGGCACTTAACCGAGTCACTGGCCGGCGTTGAGTTTATGTTTCCTTGGGGGTACGCCTACAGTTCCTATGCACGGCAACCAACTGGGCCGAACATATAGCCCGTACAAAAACGGGGATTCGCGCTGACCGTCCCACACAGGAACGACGACTGTTCAACAGATTCCAGATTCCCCTGCAGGAGGGCGATCCCAGGGTCAGCACGACTATTCGAGCTTGGGGCGCGACGGCTGCTGTGGCGTGTCGAGGAACACCCTAATAGAGGGCAATGCACCCACGCACGCAGATCGGCTGCTTCTAGGCCTGAATTAGTGGTGCTAATCCTACACGGAAAAGAGATGGGGCTAATCACCCTGTCTATATTTTCTCGATTGATATTTACCCAGAGGGAATTGCACCACTACTTGCACAAATAATGAGTAAATAACGTGACGTCCTTCTCCAACCGGTTTTAGTTTGTCCCGCTGCAGTATTGGGGGTGGGCAATTAACCCAGTCGACCAACTTATATTTGGGCGCTGCACTTGGCACCGTGACTTGCGTTTCGAGTGGGCCTGGTCTGGGGCAGAGCTATAAAAAAAATTTTTTTTTTTTTTTTTTCACTTGCGTTCACGCTGACGACCACGAGGAGAAAGGGCTCGACTCTCAGCATCGCCAAGAAGGTCGGCCACGTTTTTTTGGTCTTTCTTTTTTCCTCTCTCTTTAGGTAAAAGAAATTCGCAATAATTATCAGGGCAATACCGAATGACCACAATATGACGGCGCTGCCACCTTTTTCCAAAACAACTGTTCGATCCGAAAGCTCTTTAAAAGCTCCCATGATCGTAAGTCAGTATTTTTTTTTTTTTTGGAGCGAGTATCGCAAACAAAACCGTTGAGTTTCAAACTGCACGACAGGCGTCGAACATTACAGGCCAGTAATACATTCAAACAGTAAACAAGTTTTCGTAAAAAATAATTTTTTGTTAAAATAATATTTAGAAACATTTTCAATTGCGCCTTAGTTCCCCACGCAAACGTCCTGCCCCCTCCTATATTGTGGCTGAACACAATGGGACGCCGGAATATTTTGAGGGAGCATCCCAGTTGCCGAGTTGCGACGTGGGGGACAGTTGTGGCGGAAAATGAAAAAAACTTAGAAGGCGTAATGGACATCGAGGGCGTCTCGCGCGATGGATCGGTTTGTAAAGGAAACGCCAACAGCTGAACGGCCTAAAACAAATACCAAGTTGGCATTGTGTCAACAAAGGTTTGAAAAGGTCAGTGCTGATATTGCACGCGTGCAAACAGCCTTTAGATCGAAGCAGATTTCATCGGACAAAACCGAATTAGCTTGTCGCCTAGAACTTTTAGAGGGTTATATCGATAAGGCTATGAACCTGCAGGCAGAGTTGGACATTTTGAGTCCAACCAATGACAGTAGAGGGCCGTTGGAGGATCTGTGTGTCGTCACTAAAGCATTGTTTATGAATGCAATTAAACCAAGATCCGACACACAGATGCAGCATGACTGCTCAGGGAATTCACGGTTCGACACACACATGCATGACTGCTCACTGAATTCGAGCCAGCGATCGCAGCTGCCGAAAATGCGTTTGCCGAAGTTTAGTGGCAAACATTCGGAGTACAAAAATTTCATGTGCCTGTTCCAAAGCCTTATTGACGACGATGCTTCTTTGACAAACGTAGAAAAGTTTAACCATCTCGTATCGTGTTTGTCAGATGAAGCATTGGGTGTAGTAAAACCCTTTCAGATGACAGACTGCAATTACCCTAAGGCCCTTGCCAGTCTGAAGTCAGTCTACGACAATAAATGTCTAAGTATGCTAAAACTCAAAAACTGTGCCTCAATTGTTTGACCACGGGACATACAGTATCGAGTTGCAAGGCAGCGAAGTGTAGGGTGTGCTCAAAGCCTCACCATTCGCTCCTTCATCGGTACACTGCATCAGGGCAAGGTGAAGCAGCGGCACTTCAAGCCTCAACGTCGGAGGCATACGAAGGTCACGTGCTCAATGCGGATCAAGTCGTTCTGGCTACCGCGATCGTAAGCATCAAAGACAGATTCGGACAGTTACATCCAGCAAGAGCTTTGCTCGATAGTGGCTCTCAAATAAATTTGATGTCTGAGAGCCTAGCACAGAGGCTTCGGCTTAAACGTGAGCCAACTTCCCTTGCTATCGCAATGGTGGGTGGTGCAACCACCGATAGTAAAACTAAGGTTTGTGCATCGATACATTCTCGTTTGAATTTCGCACACGTTTTCCGCTGAGTGTTGGGTACTAAAGTCGATTTCCACATCTCAGCCCGGGCAATCACTTTCCACATCGAGCTGGAAAATCCCAAAAAACATTTGGTATAGTGTATAGTTGTTCTCTCGACTCATTAGTAAACCGTTTTTGGGAATTGGATCAATGTCCAATTGAGTCGAAGGCTGTCCGCCAAACGGCTGAACAACAGGCCTGTGAGTTGTACTTCGCAAAAACGGTACAACGATTGTCTTCCGGTCGCTTTCAAGTAAAACTTCCATTTAAGACCGACCCTAAAGTTCTTGGCCTGTCCTTTCAAACTGCGGAAAGGCGTTTTTTGCAACTTGAGCGCAAACTGTCAAAGGATGACACTCTCAAAAGTATGTACCATGACTTCATGAAAGAGTATTTGGATTTGGGACATACAGTGACGCACTTAAGTGATGGCACAGCAGAATATTTCAACTTTAAATGCTATTTCCAGGCTAATGCTGCATTTTAATGATTAAATTTTTTTTTATATATTTAGAGTAAACATTTTTTATTGGAAAGGCATTTTTTTTTTTTTTTTTTCTATAGTGAACTTAAAACTATTAACACTTAAAAAAAAAGGAACCTATTTTGTGGAACAAAAGTTTGGGTGATCAATGCCCGAAGCGTGTGTACAGCGCATATTAGAAGATGCGTACACTGCTTTCACTACAAGCCAAAGTTGTTGGGGCAAATAATGGGAAATTTGCCAGGTGACCGCCTTCGTGAGGGTCGGCCGTTCAGAGTAGATGGCATAGATTTCTGTGGGCCGTTCTACGTAAGCTATAGAATCAGAGGTAGACCACCCGTTAAAATGTGCGTTGCCGTTTTTGTTTGATTCGCCTCAAAAGCAGTCCATCTGGAACTTGTCTCAGACCTCTCAACTGACGCCTTTCTAAATGTCTTCAAAAGGTTCGTTGGGAGACGGGGACTGCAGGAGAAGATGTACAGCGACAACGCGACCAACTTCGTGGAAGCGAGCAACGTGCTCAGGGAGCTCCAAGCGGCAGTTCTCAGGAGCAGGGAGGAACTGCAGAACTACGCAGCGGAGAGAGGGGTGAACTGGTGCTTCATCCCTCCGAGAGCACCACACTTCAGCGGGCTGTGGGAAGCAGCAGTCAAGGCAGCAGTCAAGGCGACGCCAACCTCACGCCGGACGATTTGAGCACGCACCTGGTGGAGGTCGAGGCATTGCTCAACTCCAGGCCCCTCGTGGCGGACACCAGCGACCCGAACGACGGGGAAGCCATCACGCCTGGGCACTTGCTCATCGGCCAACCGCTGCTGGGCCTGCCGCACGGATCCATGCCCGAAGATCCCAACAACAAGCCCGCACCCGGATCCTTGAAGCGGTGGCAACAGTTGTTGGAGCTCAAACTGCGCTTTTGGCGCAAGTGGTCGCGGGATAACCTGCTCAGCCTGCATCAGCGGGCCCAGTGGAGCAAGGGCGAGGCCAATCTGGACGAAGGAGTCGTCGTGCTGGTGCACGAAAAAAAACCCTATTTTAAGAGAGAAGAGAGCCGCCAGCCTCTCCATCTTCGGGTGACCCGCAAGCCGACCTTCTCGATCGCCGACGGCATATTGGGTTGCGTGCGGACGACGAGGGTTGATAGGAAGAGTGGAGTGGGACCGGACTTCACTTGTCGAAGTACGCCCAAAGCCACTGCACTCGTTTGTTAACAATAAATTGAAGTTGTATCGAAAAGAAAAACAGCATCTCATTCAATTCATTTAGTTTGTTTGTAATCTAAAAATTATTAGATTTTTCAATTATGTTTAATACAGTTTTCCTATTGAAAAAATATACAGTAGGAGGCTAAACACTGTGGGTCGCCGTAGTATCTTAAGGAATTATCCAGAGTACCGATGGCGGGCGATGAAAACGTCGGAGAAGCCGTTTTGGATATTGGAGGCGTCCCGTGCTAGACTGGAATACTTCAATGCAATGCAAAGAATCAGGCTTCGAGAGTTTGGCATCAATGGCCGGAGGAGACGCTGATGTCTAATACGCTGATCGTTAATACTTAATCCATCCAAGCCGCAGGGATTCTGCGGGTAACAAACTTCATCTTGGTTTAATATTATACGACATGTCTTTACGTCTCCCATTGATGTCAATATATCTGAGATCTAGGCGGCATGGAATACGAGTATTGTCTGTCATCTGTTGTTCTCTTTGCATTACACACTATACAAATACTAGTATTTAATCATTACATTTCATTACACAAATCACCAAAATCTAGAGCCCTTACCATGAAAACCAGGAGTAGTGCGTTCTTAATTGATGAAGGTAAACGTCGATTTTTAGCGTGTCTGGGCTGCCATCGGAGCGGCCCAGTATCACTCGCTTAATGAAGCATAGTTACGGAAGTACCGAAGATCGCCCAACTGTAGGCCAGAAGGCCCAGTTGTACATCAATCCGTAAAATGTTCAATAAAAAAAAAAAAAAAAGTTATATTTTGGGACCTTCTCGATCGCCGACGGTGAATTGGGTTGCGTGCGGACGACGAGGGTTGATGGGAAGAGTGGAGTGGGACCGGACTTCACTTGTCGAAGTACGCCCAAAGCCACTGCACTCGTTTGTTAACAATAAATTGAAGTTGAATCGAAAAGAAAAACAGCATCTCATTCAATTCATTTAGTTTGTTTGTAATCTAAAAATTATTAGATTTTTCAATTATGTTTAATACAGTTTTCCTATTGAAAAAATATACAGTAGGAGGCTAAACACTGCGGGTCGCCGTAGTATCTTAAGGAATTATCCAGAGTACCGATGGCGGGCGATGAAAACGTCGGAGAAGCGGTTTTGGATATTGGAGGCGTCCCGTGCTAGACTGGAATACTTCAATGCAATGCAAAGAATCAGGCTTCGAGAGTTTGGCATCAATGGCCGGAGGAGACGCTGATGTCTAATACGCTGATCGTTAATACTTAATCCATCCAAGCCGCAGGGATTCTGCGGGTAACAAACTTCATCTTGGTTTAATATTGTCAATATATCTGAGATCTAGGCGGCATGGAATACGAGTATTTTCTGTCATCTGTTGTTCTCTATACACACTATACAAATACTAGTATTTAATCATTTCATTACACAAATCACCAAAATCTAGAGCCCTTACCATGAAAACCAGGAGTACTGCGTTGTTAATTAATGAAGGTGAACGTCAGTCGAGTTTTAGCGTGTCTGGGCTGCCATCGGAGCGGCCCAGTATCAATCGCTTAATGAAGCATAGTTACGGAAGTACCGAAGATCGCCCAACTGTAGGCCAGAAGGCCCAGCTGTACATCAATCCGTAAAAATTTAAAAAACTAAAAAAAAACAAATTTTAATTTTGGGAATTTTTTAAAAAAAATTTTAAAAACTGAAATCTGAAACCAAACCGGAGCCCTAAACTACACAAAATTTTTGTTCTGTTTTAGTCGGAGTGTAAGGAGCAACTGAAAATATTAAGCAATAGAAAATATAACGATACACGATTTTGACAGCTATATGTGTTCCTAGGGTAATGTGATTGGCACAACAATCAGTTAATATAATCGAAAAAGGGACATCAAGTCATCTGTGAAATGAAATACATTCAAGTTCTCAATGTTTAAAATTGGAGATTATGCCAAAAAAAATGGTTGTAGCGGGTGGGTATTAGGTCAAAAAGCGTCAGATCGGCGAAGGACCTACTTTCCCAGGAACGCAAGGATCCAGACTAAATTGAAGTTGAATCGAAAAGAAAAACAGCATCTCATTCAATTCATTTAGTTTGTTTGTAATCTAAAAATTATTAGATTTTTCAATTATGTTTAATACAGTTTTCCTATTGAAAAAATATACAGTAGGAGGCTAAACACTGCGGGTCGCCGTAGTATCTTAAGGAATTATCCAGAGTACCGATGGCGGGCGATGAAAACGTCGGAGAAGCGGTTTTGGATATTGGAGGCGTCCCGTGCTAGACTGGAATACTTCAATGCAATGCAAAGAATCAGGCTTCGAGAGTTTGGCATCAATGGCCGGAGGAGACGCTGATCGTTAATACTTAATCCATCCAAGCCGCAGGGATTCTGCGGGTAACAAACTTCATCTTGGTTTAATATTGTCAATATATCTGAGATCTAGGCGGCATGGAATACGAGTATTTTCTGTCATCTGTTGTTCTCTATACACACTATACAAATACTAGTATTTAATCATTTCATTACACAAATCACCAAAATCTAGAGCCCTTACCATGAAAACCAGGAGTACTGCGTTGTTAATTAATGAAGGTGAACGTCAGTCGAGTTTTAGCGTGTCTGGGCTGCCATCGGAGCGGCCCAGTATCAATCGCTTAATGAAGCATAGTTACGGAAGTACCGAAGATCGCCCAACTGTAGGCCAGAAGGCCCAGCTGTACATCAATCCGTAAAAATTTAAAAAACTAAAAAAAAACAAATTTTAATTTTGGGAATTTTTTAAAAGAAATTTTAAAAACTGAAATCTGAAACCAAACCGGAGCCCTAAACTACACAAAATTTTTGTTCTGTTTTAGTCGGAGTGTAAGGAGCAACTGAAAATATTAAGCAATAGAAAATATAACGATACACGATTTTGACAGCTATATGTGTTCCTAGGGTAATGTGATTGGCACAACAATCAGTTAATATAATCGAAAAAGGGACATCAAGTCATCTGTGAAATGAAATACATTCAAGTTCTCAATGTTTAAAATTGGAGATTATGCCAAAAAAAATGGTTGTAGCGGGTGGGTATTAGGTCAAAAAGCGTCAGATCGGCGAAGGACCTACTTTCCCAGGAACGCAAGGATCCAGACTATCGATTGGCATCAAAAAGTCGACTTCGAAAATGAGGCCGATTTTTGGCAATTTCAATGATGTAATGTCGCACGCCCAGATCAGCCCACAAATAATGGAGAAAACAACAAAAAAAAAATGCATTGTTGTTGTGGTCGATTTGTTGTACAACAAATGGTTGTTGTTGTACAACAACAACTTTCAACTTGCGGTAGCTCAAATGGAAAAACGAGAAATTCAGATCTGGGATACCAGGCAAAAGGAAATCAGCAGTAACCAACTAAAATAAAATTAAAATTAAAAAGTGGAGCATACTTTTGGGGCAAAAAACCAGCGACCTTCTGCGATTTCTGTTCGCCTGGTACTCAGATCCGAAATTTCTTGGTTTTTGCGCTGACTGACGACAAATTTGATTTGAATTTTTCATTGCACTATATCTCGGCTATTTATGGACCGATCTGGACGTGCCATACCTTTTCGTGATCGGGAGAGTCCTGCCAACAGATTGGCATCATTCGCGTAAAATCCTCATTGTTGTCATTGAAATTGCATAAAATCGGCCTCACCGACCCTTACGATACTGGGAAAGTAGGTCCTTCGCCGATCTGATCCTGTTTGGCCGAGATATAGCGTAAACAAATACTGGTTTTTATACCCGGTACTCGAAGAGTATAGGTGTATATTCCGCCCCCTTCCGACTGCATAAGGGACGAAAATCTGTGGCATACACAATATTCACGATACGAGAAAACTGAAAACCCAGAATCATAGGGGATGACCATATCTATCAGAGTGTTGAATCTGGACTAGTTCGGATTATTAATGGAGGAACGATTTGGCAAAGGAATGGTCCGAACATTTAAAATTTAAAAAAAGCAATAAATGCAATATGCAACATTATTGTTTTGGCTTTTTTTGAGGGTTGCCTTGTAGATGCCATGTATAGTTTCATGGCGGCGAGCTTTCGAACGGATATCATTTAATATTTGTGTGTCATCTCTAGAAATATCGCACTTTAAACTTGTAATCGTGACATCAGGATTCGGCGAAACGAAAACTTCCAGTTCCGTTAATATGGATACTCTTTTGTGGTTGGTTTTGCTCTTTTATGTTTTTTATATTTTAAACATAGTTTAATATATGCAGCCAGTGCAAGCGAGAGGGCCAGTAATACATTCAAACAGTAAACAAGTTTCCGTAAAAAATAATTTTTTGTTAAAATAATATTTAGAAACATTTTCAATGGCGCCTTAGTTCCCCACGCAAACGTCCTGCCCCTGACGGCGGAATATTTTGAGGGAGCATCCCAGTTGCCGAGTTGCGACGTGGGGGACAGTTGTGGCGGAAAATGAAAAAAACTTAGAAGGCGTAATGGACATCGAGGGCGTCTCGCGCGATGGATCGCTTTGTAAAGGAAACGCGCAGAATTAAATTCCGCGAATTCGTGGATAATGGCGTAAAGGGTGCAATCAGTCATAGTCTCTCCCAGTTTGGGAGAGTACACCATCGTTCGTATGGCATTTCTCGAATACCTATTGATCTGGCCACCGACTGCGATGATCTTGTGATCGCCCGTGTGCATGAACATTAGACCAAAGTGATGATCGTGCATCACCAAATAGTTATCGCTGGGCGTAGGTTGACATGATTGTAGCGCGGATTCGAATAGCTCAAATGATGCGACATAGGCTCCACACGGCAACGGCCCTCAAAGGCGCACTTCTAGTCGATCGTGCGATCGTCGGGAAACACATTAAGAAAATATTTCCAAATTCTAAATTCGAAATTGTAAATTTAATTAAAAATTCGGCAGAATTTGAGGTCACTTTTTAACCATTTAACAAGTACTAGTACTCGTTGTGGGGTTCGACATAGAAACACTATCCAGTGATGGCACCGTCCCATATCCTCCTCCACTTTGAGGATATGAGTGAATGTGGATCGTATCACTTCAATGCATTCGTGGGTGACATAAGGTCGCCCAAAAGCCGCTTCATCTCCGTCTTTGGTCTGATGGTGTTTGGCGATAGCCACACGTTTATCGAACTCATCGGTGCCGTAGGGAAGGTTGGTGGTGCGGTATCCCAGCTGTACCACTTTTTTGATGATCTTCCGATTGCTCAGAAATCGCTTATCATCTGCAGTGGCAAAGGAGTTGATGTAATCATCGTATGTGTCGAAATCAAATACACTAAAGTCCACTTTTTGTCTGCTGCCCATTTAGAAAAGTGTCTAAGAATTCAGTGTCTTTAATTGTTTTTTGGTGTAAATAATTAAAAATTTTTGTGTTATGGTAGTGTTTTAGTGTTTAAATACAGTTTTCCTATTGAAAAAATATACAATAGGAGGCGAACTTCAATCCAATCCATCGAAGCCGCAGGGATTCTGCGGGTAACAAACTTCATCTTGGTTTAATATTATACGACATGTCTTTACGTCTCCCATTGATGTCATATATCTGAGATCTAGGCGGCATGGAATACGAGTATTTCATCTGTTGTTCTCTTTGCATTACACACTATACAAATATTAGTATTTAATCATTACATTTCCATTACACAAATCACCAAAATCTAGAGCCCTTACCATGAAAACCAGGAGTAGTGCGTTCTTAATTGATGAGGTAACCGTCGATTTTTAGCGTGTCTGGGCTGCCATCGGAGCGGCCCAGTATCACTCGCTTAATGAAGCATAGTTACGGAAGTACGAGATCGCACAACTGTAGGACAGAAGGCCCAGTTGTACATCAATCCATAAAATGTTCAATAAAAAAAAAAAAAAAACAAATTTTAATTTTGGGAATTTTTTAAAAAAATTTTAAAAACTGAACTCTGAAACCAAACCGGAGCCCTAAACTACACAAAATTTTTGTTCTGTTCTAATCGGAGTGTAAGGAGCAACTGAAAATATTAAGCAATAGAAAATATAACGATACACGATTTTGACCAGCTATATGTGTTCCTAGGGTAATGTGATTGGGCACAACAATCAGTTAATATAATCGAAAAAGGGACATCAAGTCATCTGTGAATGAAATACATTCAAGTTCTCATTGTTTAAAATTGGAGATTATGCCAAAAAAAAATGGTTGTAGCGGGTGGGTATTAGGTCAAAAAGCGTCAGATCGGCGAAGGACCTAGTTTCCCAGGAACGCAAGGATCCAGACTATCGATTGGCATCAAAAAGTCGACCTCGAAAATGAGGCCGATTTTTGGCAATTTCAATGATGTAATGTCGCACGCCCAGATCAGCCCACAAAATGGAGAAAACAACAAAAAAAAATGCATTGTTGTTGTGGTCGATTTGTTGTACAACAAATGGTTGTTGTTGTACAACAACAACTTTCAACTTGCGGTAGCTCAAATGAAAAACGAGAAATTCAGATCTGGGATACCAGGCAAAAGGAAATCAGCAGTAACCAACTAAAATAAAATTAAAATTAAAAAGTGGAGCATACTTTTGGGGCAAAAAACCAGCGACCTTCTGCGATTTCTGTTCGCCTGGTACTCAGATCCGAAATTTCTTGGTTTTTGCGCCGACTGACGACAAATTTGATTTGAATTTTCATTGCACTATATCTCGGCTATTTATGGACCGATCTGGACGTGCCATACCTTTTCGTGATCGGGAGAGTCCTGCCAACAGATTGGCATCATTCGCGTAAAATCCTCATTGTTGTCATTGAAATTGCATAAATCGGCCTCACCGCCCTTACGATACTGGGAAAGTAGGTCCTTCGCCGATCTGATCCTGTTTGGCCGAGATATAGCGTAAACAAATACTGGTTTTTATACCCGGTACTCGAAGAGTATAGGTGTATATTCCGCCCCCTCCGACTGCATAGGGATGAAAATCTGTGGCATACACAATATTCACGATACGAGAAAACTGAAAACCCAGAATCATAGGGGATGACCATATCTATCAGAGTGTTGAATCTGGACTAGTTCGGATTATTAATGGAGGAACGATTTGGCAAAGGAATGGTCCGAACATTTAAAATTTTAAAAAAGCAATAAATGCAATATGCAACATTATTGTTTTTGGCTTTTTTTGAGGGTTGCCTTGTAGATGCCATGTATAGTTTCATGGCGGCGAGCTTTCGAACGGATATCATTTAATATTTGTGTGTCATCTCTAGAAATATCGCACTTTAAACTTGTACTCGTGAATCGTGACATCAGGATTCAGCGAAACGAAAACTTCCAGTTCCGTTAATATGGATACTCTTTTGTGGTTGGTTTTGCTCTTTTATGTTTTTTATATTTTAAACATAGTTTAATATATGCAGCCAGTGCAAGCGAGAGGGCCAGTAAACATTCAAACAGTAAACAAGTTTCCGTAAAAAATAATTTTTTGTTAAAAATAATATTTAGAAACATTTTCAATAGCGCCTTAGTTCCCCACGCAAACGTCCTGCCCCTGACGCGAATATTTTGAGGAGCATCCAGTTGCCGAGTTGCGACGTGGGGACAGTTGTGGCGGAAAATGAAAAAAACTTAGAAGCGTAATGGACATCGAGGGCGTCTCGCGCGATGGATCGCTTGTAAAGGAAACGCGCAGAATTCAATTCCGCGAATTCGTGGATAATGGCGTAAAGGGTGCAATCAGTCATAGTCTCTCCCAGTTTGGGAAGTACACCATCGTTCGTATGGCATTTCTCGAATCCTATTGATCTGGCCCCGACTGCGATGATCTTGTGATCGCCCGTGTGCATGAACATTAGAGCAAAGTGATAATCGTGCATCACCAAATAGTTATCGCTGGGCGTAGGTTGACATGATTGTAGCGCGGATTCGAATAGCTCAAATGATGCGACATAGGCTCCACACGGCAACGGCCCTCAAAGGCGCACTTCCAGTCGATGTCCAGCCCAAGTTACAGCTGCTCTCCTGCGATCGTCGGGAACACATAAAAAATATTTCCAAATTCTAAATTCGAAATTGTAAATTTAATTAAAAATTCGGCAGAATTTGAGGTCACTTTTTAACCATTTAACAAGTACTAGTACTCATTGTGGGGGTTCGACATAGAAAACACTATCCAGGATGGCACCGTCCCATATTCTCCTCCACTTTGAGGATATGAGTGAATGTGGATCGTATCACTTCAATGCATTCGTGGGTGACATAAAGTCGCCCAAAAGCCGCTTCATCTCCGTCTTTGGTCTGATGGTGTTTGGCGATAGCCACACGTTTATCGAACTCATCGGTGACGTGGGGCAGGTTGGTGGTGCGGTATCCCAGCTGTACAACTTTTTGATGATCTTCCGATTGTTCAGAAATCGCTTATCGTCTGCAGTGGCAAAGGAGTTGATGTAATCATCGTATGTGTCGAAATCAAATACACTAAAGTCCACTTGTTGGCTGCTGCCTATTTAGAAAAGTGTCTAAGAAAAGTGTTCAGTGTCTTTAATTGTTTTTTGGTGTAAATAATTAAAAATTTTTGTGTTATGGTAGGTTTTAGTGTTAAATACAGTTTTCCTATTGAAAAAAATACAATAGGAGGCGAACTTCAATCCAATCCATCGAAGCCGCAGGGATTCTGCGGGTAACAAACTTCATCTTGGTTTAATATTATACGACATGTCTTTACGTCTCCCATTGATGTAAATATATCTGAGATCTAGTCGGCATGGAAGAAGAGTATTTCATCTGTTGTTCTCTTTACATTACACACTATACAAATACTAGTATTTAATCATTACATTTCATTACACAAATCACCAAAATCTAGAGCCCTTACCATAAAACCAGGAGTACTGCGTTCTTAACTGATGAAGGTGAACGTCAGTCGAGTTTTAGCGTGTCTGGGCTGCCATCGGAGCGACCCAGTATCACTCGCTTAATGAAGTATAGTTACGGAAGTAGCGAAGATCGCCCAACTGTACGCCAGAAGATCAAGTTGTACATCAATCCGTAAAATGTCAATAAAAAAAAAAAAAAAAAAATTATATTTTGGGACCTTCTCGATCGCCGACGGTGAATGGGTTGCGTGCGGACGACGAGGGTTGATGGGAAGAGTGGAGTGGGACCGGACTTCACTTGTCGAAGTACGCCCAAAGCCACTGCACTCGTTTGTAACAATAAATTGAAGTTGAATCGAAAAGAAAAAACGCATCTCATTCAATTCATTTAGTTTGTTTGTAATCTAAAAATTATTAGATTTTTCAATTATGTTTAATACAGTTTTCTATTGAAAAAATATACAGTAGGAGGCTAAACACTGCGGGTCGCCGTAGTATCTTAAGGAATTATCCAGAGTACCGATGGCGGGCGATGAAAACGTCGGAGAAGCGGTTTTGGATATTGGAGGCGTCCCGTGCTAGACTGGAATACTTCAATGCAATGCAAAGAATCAGGCTTCGAGAGTTTGGCATCAATGGCCGGAGGAGACGCTGATGTCTAATACGCTGATCGTTAATACTTAATCCATCCAAGCCGCAGGGATTCTGCGGGTAACAAACTTCATCTTGGTTTAATATTGTCAATATATCTGAGATCTAGGCGGCATGGAATACGAGTATTTTCTGTCATCTGTTGTTCTCTATACACACTATACAAATACTAGTATTTAATCATTTCATTACACAAATCACCAAAATCTAGAGCCCTTACCATGAAAACCAGGAGTACTGCGTTGTTAATTAATGAAGGTGAACGTCAGTCGAGTTTTAGCGTGTCTGGGCTGCCATCGGAGCGGCCCAGTATCAATCGCTTAATGAAGCATAGTTACGGAAGTACCGAAGATCGCCCAACTGTAGGCCAGAAGGCCCAGCTGTACATCAATCCGTAAAAATTTAAAAAAACTAAAAAAAAACAAATTTAATTTTGGGAATTTTTAAAAAAAATTTTAAAAACTGAAATCTGAAACCAAACCGGAGCCCTAAACTACACAAAATTTTTGTTCTGTTTTAGTCGGAGTGTAAGGAGCAACTGAAAAATTAAGCAATAGAAAATATAACGATACACGATTTTGACAGCTTATGTGTTCCTAGGGTAATGTGATTGGCACAACAATCAGTTAATATAATCGAAAAAGGGACATCAAGTCATCTGTGAAATGAAATACATTCAAGTTCTCAATGTTTAAAATTGGAGATTATGCCAAAAAAAATGGTTGTAGCGGGTGGGTATTAGGTCAAAAAGCGTCAGATCGGCGAAGGACCTACTTCCCAGGAACGCAAGGATCCAGACTAAATTGAAGTTGAATCGAAAGAAAAACAGCATCTCATTCAATCATTAGTTTGTTTGTAATCTAAAAATTATTAGATTTCAATTATGTTTAATACAGTTTTCCTATTGAAAAAATATACAGTAGGAGGCTAAACACTGCGGGTCGCCGTAGTATCTTAAGGAATTATCCAGAGTACCGATGGCGGGCGATGAAAACGTCGGAGAAGCGGTTTTGGATATTGGAGGCGTCCCGTGCTAGATGGAATACTTCAATGCAATGAAGAATCAGGCTCGAGAGTTTGGATCAATGGCCGGAGGAGACGCTGATGTCTAATACGCTGATCGTTAATACTTAATCCATCAAGCCGCAGGGATTCTGCGGGTAACAAAATTCATTCTTGGTTTAATATTGTCAATATATCTGAGATCTAGGCGGCAGGAATACGAGTATTTTCTGTCATCTGTTGTTCTCTATACACACTATACAATAAGTTATTTAATCATTCATTACACAAATCACCAAAATCTAGAGCCCTTACCATGGAAACCAGGAGAGTACTGCGTTGTTAATTAATGAAGGTGAACGTCAGTCGAGTTTTAGCGTGTTGGGCTGCCATCGGAGCCCCCAGTCTCAATCGCTAATGAAGCATTAGTTACGGAAGTACCGAAGATCGCCCAACTGTAGGCCAGAAGGCCAGCTGTACATCAATCCGTAAAAATTTAAAAAACTAAAAAAAAAACCAATTTTAATTTTGGGAATTTTTTAAAAGAAATTTTTAAAAACTGAAATTCTGAAACCAAACCGGAGCCCTAAACTACACAAACTTTTGTTTGTTTTAGTCGGAGTGTAAGGAGCAACTGAAAATATTAAGCAATAGAAAATATAACGATACACGATTTTGACGCTATGTGTTCCTAGGGTAATGTGATTGGCACAACAATCAGTTATATAATCGAAAAAGGGACATCAATCATCTGTGAAAGAAATACATTCAAGTTTCAATGTTTAAAATTGGAGATTATGCCAAAAAAAATGGTTGTAGCGGGTGGGTATTAGGTCAAAAGCGTCAGATCGGCGAAGGACCTACTTTCCCAGGAACGCAAGGATCCAGACTATCGATTGGCATCAAAAAGTCGACTTCGAAAATGAGGCGATTTTTGGCAAATTTCAATGATGTAATGTCGCACGCCCAGATCAGCCCACAA